>CM040621.1:9672547-9805943 GCA_022817965.1 Solanum lycopersicoides | reverse complement strand
TACTGTACAACACATGATGGCTTTTTACAAATACAAAACTCAAATTAGTGATACACTTAATGCATCTGATACACCTTAAAATTGTAACAAACAATGATACACCTTACGCATCTGATACACCTTAAAAATTGTACAACACATGATGATTATACTGATACAAATCCACATTTTGATACACTTATTGCAATCATTTTGTTAATCGATACATTTAAATAAAAAAAAGTAGTCAAGGTTTCAACTTCTAAACATTAGTTTGTAATATATATATATATATATTATATATATATATATATATATTTTGGTATAGTATTCAATATTTCGGTATGTTGTTTCTAAATATTATATGCCGTATGGATTATCACACAAATTAAAATGTATACCGTATACCATATACCATACTAAATACCACACTGTATCGTTAAATTTTGTATATGATAATTCAGTATATATCATATCATGTCCATCCCTACATATAAATACATGTATTTCGTGTGATTTGCATGTTTCGAGATATGTGGCTACTCACTTGCCTTTCTCTATGTTTTAGTGTATCTGATAGCAAAAATACATGCATATAGGTGTATCTTCCTTCATATATGACAAAAAACTCTTAATAAGTGATAAAATGCAAATATTTGAAAATATATCTAATATGATAGTTTTTAATGTAAATAACTTACGTATATTCTTAAAATGGCATATCATGTAACCATTGATAGATATTAAATAAAATTTCTAACTTCAATCAATGAATTGTATTTAATTGCATTATGTGATACTTCGAGTGTGAGTATACATGTTTTAGATATAATTAGTCGGGTTGGATCTTTTAAATTTCTATCCACGTATAAAAAAAAAAAAGATTCGACCCGACTAACTAGGTTTAAAAACCTTCAAAACCACAACAAAATTTCAAACTTCAACCTAACCCCCCTAATTACCCCGCTCTCCTCTTAACAAAAACCCAAACAACTCAAAAGATTCCTCTTTTCTTCATTACAAACCAAAAAATTCAAAAAACCTAAATCCCTAAATTTGGGATTATTTTTTTGTGATTACCCGTTATCTCATCGGATTATGTCGTCGTCGGCCGCCGTCACAGATTTCCGATCTTCAATCAGTTCATCTGTTCAATCATCGAAAACTACCGCTGATTCCAACTCCTCACAGTTGTAAGCTTGATGGAGGATTTGATTGCTCGTTTTACATGTCATCGTCAGTTCCTCAACCGAGTTCGGGTTTTCCGAGTCGATCAAGGCGGAAGCCAAGGCTGATGAAACTGAGGAAACAATCGGGTCCTCAAATTATCGACCCTAATGAATCGAGTTTTAATCGGGTCGACCCGACCCCCAAGGTTAGTAGTACTGGTACTGTAAATGGGTTTCCTAATTGTGGTAGCATCGGGAGAAGTGACAATGTGAGCTTTGGTTTTTGTGCTGGTAAGAGTGATTCTACTTTGAATACGAATTTGGATAGTTTAGGTACTAATAAGAGTGATGTTGCTGTGAAGTCGGGGGCAATGCTGAACAAAAAAAATGGAGAATCTTTTGAGAGTGTGGAGGGAAGGGGAGGCTGTAGAATTGGTAAAAATGGCAATGATGGTTTTGTTTTTGGTGCTAGTAAGAATGATTCTGGTTTGGATTCAAGTATGGAGAATTTGGGTTTTGTTTTTGGAGCTAGTAATACTAGTAGCTTGAAGTTTAACTCGAAGAGCAAGCACGGTGATTGGACAAATAAGAGCAGCTCGGCGTCCTATCTGAATGTGTCCAATAAGGAGGCTGAATGTAGTGAGAGCAATGGTAATTCGAAGTCAAAAATGGAATTTGGACAGAGGAAGTCTAGTGGCAATGTAGGACAACCACAAGGTGATGAGGTCAAGAATTACTCGAGTGAGTCTCATAAAAATGAGCAGTCTAGTACATTGCAATCAGATAAATTGAATGCTAACTTTGTATTTGGTGCTAGTAAACCTAACTTTGACTTAGAAAATGGAGTATGTAATAAAGATGAAGCATACAGGGGATCGGAGTATCAGGGTCCAAAACTGAATGGCACATTTGTTTTTGGTTGTGGCGTCAAAGGGAAGAATAAAGTGAATGAAGATGGTGAAGTTGCTGAAGACCTGGAGAATTTTAGCAGGGAAAAGATCCAAAACCACAATGGTTGTTGGAATGCCCCCAAAAGTGACACGAGTTGTGATGGGAAGCTCAAGTTTGATTCAATTAGTAGAAATATTGTAGACACTGACTTCCCAAAACCCCCCATTTATAAACTCTCCGATGAGATGAATTCATTGAACATTGGCCAGCCAGCACCGGTTAATGGTGCTGAGAAGACCTATGGTTTGAATGAAAAGTCACGTGTCAACATTCAGAATGTATTTGTGTTTGGATTTAACCAAAGTACTTCAAATGTTTCAACTGAAAACGGTGCTTGTAATTCTTGTGATCTGCCCAAGGATGTCAATTTAAAAGATCCTGTTAGTAGCTCTGGTTTTGATAAAGCTGATACAATTGATGGAGAGTCAAATGCCAAGAGAGCTTGTGCATCTGAAATTGTTGAAAATTTTGCTAGTTCATTTAAGGGGGGCAAGGACAAAAGGATTCCTGGAGAAACAGTGCATACAAATTCTAAGTGTGGTCTTTCGGGTGAGCAAATTAATTCATTTAGCTTTTCAGCAGGAATCTCTGGGAAAGAAAATAAGCCAATAAATTTAAACAGTGAGTTTGTTTTCTCGAGTGAATTGCCGCAGGATCGTCCAAATAGTGACATGGAGAGGGATAATATGCCCTTTCCATTATTTACCACAGAGATTTTTGGTTCACGGCATAAAGTTGACACCCCGGAAGCACCTTCTGGCCATCAAGATGAAAAGAAAGAAGAATTCAGCTTTCCGAGCACACCATTTATACCTGGGAAGTCCTTTTCTGATTTTAGTGCATCCAATTCAAGTAAATCATTTTCGTTTACTGCTGATTTATTTTCTGGAGTGAATGAAAAATTGGGTTGTGGAACAAGTAGCAGATTGAGGGACAAAAAAGTGAAAAAGAAGAAGTCATTGAGGCAAGAAACCTTGGTACAGAGGGTAGCTGGGCAGACTGATCTTTCTAATGGAAACAGTTCCACGCACAATGATCAGTCTCCTGGATGTTGTTCACCTATGGATTTTTCACCATATCAGGATACAAATTCTTCTACTTCTGCTGATAATTTTACCAGGGCAACTGAAACCAAGGACGATGTGGCTGCTAACAAAGACACTCCTGTTTTCAATGACTCTAACAAGAAATGTGGAGAAGGAAATGAGAAATTCTCTGGAACTGATTCTGGAAAGGACTCCGATACTTGGAGAGATTTTAGTTCCTATACTTCACCTTCTGCTCAAGATGGGTTATCATCCATTAGGCGTCAATATAGGAAAAAATACAAATTGAAAGTTGATAGTGGTTCAAACAACGTAAATCACAGAAAAGTTGAGTTTTCCACTGATGCAGTTCAACAATCTTCCTTTGGTCGCAAAACTTCAGGAGACATCCCAAGCGGAGTTACATCTCATATGAGAAATAAAGTTATACATGTGTGTAAAGTGGACAAAGACCATGGGATGCTGGGGCTCACTGACCGTGAAGTCTGTGAAAAGTGGCGGATCAGGTGCTAATATCTTTTAGCTACTCTTTTGGTGAATTGCTATGATTGTCAAGATTTCCTTTGAGCTTTAGGTTTTCACTTTTGCTGCAATGATTTCATCTTTATGGTTGTCTTCTGGCTTTTTCTGGAACTATCACATTCTGACATTAAAGCATTATGAACTTGTCCTTCATATTTACAATGATTTTGTCTGTATCAGGGGAAATCAAGCTTATAAGGCTGGAAATCTTTTGCAAGCTGAGGATTTATACACTAAGGGTATCAAATCAGTCTCTGCTACAGAAATTTCAGGCTCTTGCCTGGAGCCTCTTTTGTTATGCTACAGCAATCGAGCTGCCACTCGAATGTCACTTAGAAGGATGAGGGAAGCCATCAGTGATTGTGCATCTGCAGCTGCCTTAGACCCTCACTTTCTTAAAGTAAAACTCAGAGCAGCAAAGTAAGGGTTCTACATTTGGCATCTGATGTTTATAACATGAATATTCCATATCTAACACTGATAATAGTAACTACTTTTTTCATAAAAAAGACACCAATAGAAAATGTTGAAGACATAATTAGGCAAATGTACTCTTTCTTGCAACTTAAGCTTTTATATGAGATGGTCATATACTCCAACATGAGATTAGAGCAGACAAAGGTCATGGAGTTAATCTGGTGGAATTTGTTTTGATCATGTATGGAAAAAAACAGAAATTGAGGGTTAGTGATATCATTAGGTGTCATATTATCATCATTTGATTCAATTTCCTTATTTTAGAAAGAAATCTGTTGAGTGTTGAACCGAATGCAGTGTGTTCTTTTATAAGACTGTTATCTTTTCCTTCATGAGTGAATTGTTTGTTCACAAACTTATATATCTTGACAATCTTTGCATGCCAGTTGTTATCTGGTTCTTGGTGAGGTTGAAGAAGCAATTAAGCATTACAATATTTGCTTGGAATCAAGAATTAATTTGTGCTTGGATAGGAGAATTACAATTGAAGCAGCAGAAGGCTTGCAAAAAGCACAGGTGACCAATTTTTGCTTTTCCCATGAAACTGATGCTCCCACCAGTCCTAGTGCTTACCTATTTTTTTGAATGACTTATTTTTCTGATTTTTTAATAATTCAAAATGATGTTGACTATACTTCTTATGGGATTACACTGGGTATGTTGTTGTAGGCTACTGTACTTGTTTATGTGGCCTTAATCTTGGCATAAATTCTTCTCATCTAATTACTCTACTTTTTCACCTATGAAAAACTTCCCTAACTGTAATTTGATTGTTACTGTCAAAACTTTTCCTTCTTGATCAACATTCTAGTCAAACTAGGTTTTAATTCAATGGGAGTATGTTTGTTGCGTTGTCAATTACTTGTTTGGAAATTGTGATGATATCTGCTTAGCGTAAATTCTTCTTCCGAAATGCCTAAATACGGATTAAGTGTTCAATAAAAAGATGCTTAATTACTAAGATTGGAAGCTATTGATAATGTTTTTTTTTCTTTTTTTGAGGCTGGTTAATTGTATTCTTCAACATTAAGGGCATGCTGGCCACCACCAAAAAGTGTCAATTACAAGCTTCCTATCAAATCTACAATTTGATCTGTATCTACTATATACAACTGCTTACACCATTAGAGTAATAATACTAAACAATTCTATTTAACTTTGTGTATGGAATTGGATCTATCTTCAAAACATCTAACATTCCTTTCCTTCCAAACAGACTACCATAAACATGATGGTATTAGCCTTCACCATCTCCGCTGACTCTTGCTGCCTCCTCTCCTAACCCATCTCTTTAACAACTCTGATGTATGTTTTGGCATTGTCCAGTTCAGACTTATGCTAAGGAATAAATCCCAGATCTGCTTGGTGAGTTACAATGCAAGACTAGGCGGTAGTTAGTTTATCCTGTCAAATTGCACAAAAAAGCCCTCTCTATCACTAGCCAGGTGAAACATTTCACTTTTGTAGGAATGCCCCCCTTCCAGAATGAGTTCTATTGGGGTTGTGAAGCATGTGGTGGTATGTGGACGTACTTTCAGATGATACCTTAGTATTTTGTGAGGCAGTACATGAACAAATCAAAGATGCTGAGGGTGATGGACAGAACAATTATGGAGAATTATGGAGAATGTTCACTAGCCCAAAGGGGATCGGGTGGGTGAAACCATAACGCGTTAGAGGAGTACTTAGTAGCAGGATCAGGGATGGAAATGTTACAAAGGAGGAGGAGAGATGGACAATTGTCCAAGCATGCATTTGGTGGTCAATCTGGAAAGAGATAAACAATAGGAGCTTTGAAAATGTGCAGAACAGTCTACAGGATGTCAAAATGAAGTGTTTAGCTCGATTTTACTTTTGGTGTAAACATAGTTTATTAGCTCAAACTGAAGATATCTTTGATGCTCTATATTGTTTATAGGTAACACAAATAGACTTGAGCTTTTGATAGATTGTAATACTTTTGAAGGAGAACTGGATAAACAGAGTAATGTTACCAGTTTCAAAAAAGGAAGTTTGTAACATGTCCCTAAGCTACTGTGGTTATACCATACAGATTTATCTGTTGGCACTTGGCACAAACATCAATAATTATGACACACTATCCCATTCTTATGAATTTCACCAGTTATTGCAAAGTACTTTCGGGCATATTTGTTGGGCAAATTTTCAGGAAGGACACACAAAGTTCTAAAGAAATGTGAGCAATAGCTTTTCTTTTCTACCTCTGATAAAAATAATTTTGTTTTTCTTTGATCCTCTTGAGGTAAATCTGCTAAAGAAAATTGACCTTCCTATAAAATTAATTTTGGTTCCTTTAGGGGTTGTTTGATTAATTAGTGAATAGACTTTTATCGGTAAGTTTTTGGTTCTTTTTTTTTTAGAGGATGGTAACTTTTCAACTATATCTCCACATGTATACTACATCAAAAAGTGTAGTCCCCCTCCAAAAGTACTAACAACTTGAGTTCCTATTTGTACTTTTTGTTACAAATAATCTAAATCATCTATAATATCTTTTGTTTGTGCTAATACTCCTGTTTAGACCAATAGTAATAAAGAGCTAAAGAATTCATCTTAAACTTCTGTAAGTTGTTTTGCTTGCCCTCAAAACATCTCTGATTTCTTTGTCGACCATGTATATGCTGGGAAAATCTTCCATCTCTCCTCTTTTTTCTGTTGCATTTGCCACACTGTTCAGCATTTTAGGATACCTTCTATATTCCTTGGCTTCACCCATCCGACCTTCTAATTGCATGCCCATTTCCTCATATCGTTCAAGGTTGGAGTTTCCTGTAATGAGTTGTAACGGGTTCTGGAATTTTCCGAGGATACATCTAATTGAGCAGATCATTATCCAATGCCGACGTTCTACCTGTGATTCTTATGTGATCACCTACAGTTTGAATCTGGGGTCTTCTTTGTTGCCCACTTTGTCCATCTGTTGCTGTTGAAGGCTTCTTTGGAAGAGGTTCCAAGCTGTCTTATGATGTCATTCTGTGGTTCTCGTTCCCCTGTTGTCTCATAGATAAACATTGCTATTTTGTTTGTAGTATTTTCTCAACCTCCTTTGTATGTAGATTCCGCTGTAATAATCACAGATTTGCTCTGTCCTTGAATGGAAATAAAGCTGATGTATCTACTGTTTTCATTGTATCTAAGAGAACAATAAAATCTGAGAAGTGTTCCTTTAGTCTCCATCTCCTAACTACTTTCCCCTGCTCTTTTGATGCTTCAATAAATACTGAAACTAACCACTTCAAGTCTTTAATGCTAACCTTCATCCTCCCCATTGAATTCCAACTGCGCTGGACCCATTCATACCAGGTTTATGCACCATATTTACACCAAGTGATGTCGTAAGGTTTGAGTCCCGTATTGTAGAATATACTATTTCCCCCCATTGAAATAGTTCTGCCATAAGTTGCCAGAGTAGGCCTTCTGAAAGGTAAGTAAAATCTTCATGGGTTAAAAGTTGTCTTGAAATGAAGTTGGTTCGTTTAAAATTGCATACCCAGTGAAATCCCACAAGTGGGGTATGGGGAGGGTAGAGTGTACAGAGACCTTACCCCCCCCCCCTACCTTGTGGAGGTAGAGATGCTGCTTCCAGAGCACCCTCGGCTCGAGTTGAACTAATCAAAGTAGGTATGAAAAGGAAAAACAACAGTGAAGAAACCATAGCAACTAATAAAGAAACAATAACAACAACAAAATAGTGCAATAACCGAGACACCATAAATAATAGATGCTGATAGAAATCAAAAGCAAGACACTACAAGAATAAGTTGGTTAATTTATAATATAAAATATCTGTTTGGTCAAACTGGATGAATTGGGGGGGAAATTTTATTTCCAATTTTAAACATGTATTTCTTAAAAGAATTGGGATAAAATCCTAGGAGTAGGACAAATGTGTGATTTTGTTGTTTTGGTTCCGGGATTGTTATCCCACAGAGTGTGCTACAAAATTAATATTATCTTGGTGAACTTCTGATTGGGTTACTTATTGGTGGCAGAAAGTATCTGAACATTTGCATCGGTCTGTCGAACTTTTGCAACAAAGAACTCCAGATGCAGCAAAAGATGCACTTGGAATTACCAATGAAGCCTTGTCTATCAGCTGCTATTCAGAAAAGTTACTTGAAATGAAAGGAGAGGCTCTTTGCAAGGTGTGTGGTAGTACTATTATGAATTTTGAGTATCTTTCTTTTTAAACTAGGCAGCTTATAAAACATTAGAACTTATAGCAACTTGATTCTGAATTCTGTGTGTCATTACTGTAATATTCTACAGCTGCAGATGTATAATGAAGTGATTGAGCTGTGCGAAAATTCTCTTGATATTGCTGAAAAGAACTTTACTTCTGACTTCATAAACTTAAATGATGTTGATAGCAAAAGCTCCTCTTTGATGCTTTGGAGATGGCTCCTTAAGTCCAGGGCGCACTTTCATCTTGGAAAGCTTGAGATGTCCCTTGACTTAATTGAGAAACAAGAGCATTTGGTTTCTGTTGAGAAAAGGTAAACCTGAACTTTCAAGAAGCTTGTTCAACTCTCTTCCTCCTCTTCTGGATTTCAGGAATGATATTGAGTAATTTGCTCAACCTTTCTGTAGATCTGGAAACATGACCCAGGAATCATCATCTCCTCTAGCAGCCACTATCCGTGAACTTTTGCATCGCAAGGTATTTTACCTGTTGTTTTAGGATTTATCTCATTATCATCTGGTATTGGGTTGACCAAATTATTGACTATTTTCCTCGTCTTTTCGGTTGTAGAATTCCACTGGTTCTTGTTAGTGATTTTTTTTCAGTTTGAATCTGCTTCAACTAGCTTTTCTAAGTGGTTAATTTTTTTCTCTCTAAAACAGAAAGCCGGAAATGAGGCATTTAAATCTGGCAAATATACGGAAGCTATTGAACATTATACTGCTGCTATATCCAGCAGTGTTGAGTCACGCCCTTTTGCAGCTATCTGTTTCTGCAATCGAGCTGCTGCTCACCAAGCTCTTGGTCAAATTGTTGATGCCATTGCAGACTGCAGTCTTGCCATTGCTCTTGACAAGAACTACACAAAGGTTTGTTTGCAAACATGCACTAAGCAGACTTCCAGTTTTCTCTTTTTAACTGTCTTCAATGACCTGAAGTTCCCTTTCTTTTTAAAAATGAAACCTAAAAGAAGGTGTCAGTAAGTATATTGTGAACGCGAATTCTATAGATCTGGATGGTTTTACAATCTGTTAAGCCGTAATGCAGCAGGAAGAGTAACAATGCAAATCTTGAGGCCTTTGCTATGTTTCCATGTCTTCACCTTATTAGACATTTTATTGTGGATGCTCTACTATCGATTTACACCACACATTTGGTGTTGATATTGCTATAGGGAGCTGCTTGAGATTGTAACATTAATTATGCTGTCCATACTGTCATGGCCATCCTAGTTATTTCGTGTCTGAAGTGGACTTATACCTGATCTGCTCGGTCTCCTAAATTTGACAGGCTGTTTCAAGGAGGGCTACCTTACATGAGATGATTAGAGACTATGGGCATGCTGTAAATGATCTTGAGAGACTCATATCCCTTCAGGAAACTCAATCTCAAGAAAGGACTCGACAATCTGAGGCGCTGGATAAGTCAAATGGAAGCAGTGCTAAAGAAGCAAAGCGAACTCGTCGGCAGCTTTCGTCAATTCAGGAGAAGGCTAAAAGAGCAACGCCATTGGATCTTTATCTTATTTTGTAAGTTCAAATCTCATTCCAATTACTATTTAATTTCTTCATAGATATGATTTTGATTAACCGAAAAACTTGTCAATAAGAATAAATGAATTGAATGCGACTGTATGAGGCTTGCCATTCCTTACTGTTATTCAGCATTCTATCTTTTCCAAGACAAATGTCCTTGTTTCTTCAGTGTCCCTGCATTAAATGGAAGTCTCAGTTGATTGTACGTAGAAACATTATCTCCTGTTTCTTATACTTGAACTCTTATAATATTCTTCCTTCGTCTCGTAGATTGTGCACTTTTTCAGGTCTAATATTAGCCAAAATTTAAGTGTAATCTTGCATGATTCATTATAATAGTGGTGTCTTTACTATTGTACGAATCCAATCCCATACAGTGGTGATCGGAAGAAGGAACGTTATGATAACCTTTATCAAAAAAAGAAGGAACATTGTTGGTTTGAAAAGAGAAAAAATTGCAGGAAAAGGATAAAAATGTTAAAGGAATAAAAACAAGAAAGAAAGCTTATAAATTTACGCTGAAAGATTAAATTCTTTTCACTGTCTATGAATACAATTTATAATAAAATAAGTAACTTCTAAACCTAAAATTAAGCAAAAAGATCTGCTGAAAATTGCCAAATTCAATAAAATACTATTTATTCAAAATTCAAATTAGAATTAACTCCTAATTAAAAGAGCTAATTAGTTGACTAGGTCTATTTTAATAAAACTAATGCAGTAAAAACGTTACAATTCTAAAATATTCAACAGTTGCGATAAACATTTTTGCGATGGTCCTAAAGATGCTATTTTATTCAATAAGAAAGAGACCTTTGTACCATAGAACAAATACCTACTGGCTACTTGCATGTTTGTATCTAGTCTGAAAATGCATGTTCTGCTTTATGTGGTTGGTGCTGTACTTCTCTGATACAAAGTGTGCATTATTTCTTGCATTTGATGTAGTATTAGTGTATTACCTCAGTTTCTGTGAAGAAATTTCCTCTGTTAAAAATTGACTATTTGAAGTTGAAAAACTGGTTGACCAGATTCACGTGGTCAATGTTTCTGACCTGAAGACCTTGCATCTGGTAGATGATACTCCAGTGTTGTATAGCTAGAGCCAGTGTGTACCTCTTGTAATCATTGCTCCCTGAAAATTCGTGAAATATTCTTATGCATTTGAGATATTGGTGACCTTATATTCTCTTTTGCAGGGGAATCAAGTCATCTGATACAGAATCTGACATCAAGAAGGCATATAGGAAAGCAGCCCTCAGACATCATCCTGACAAGGTCTAAGTCGCAAGCCTTTTAGAATTCAGAGGTTGAATTAATAGTTGATACTGATAGTGTACTCATTAATCATTATATTTTTTATGTAGGCGGGTCAAATTTTGGCAAGGAGTGATGCCGTGGATGATGGAGGGTTGTGGAAAGAGATCTCTGATACTGTCCGCAATGATGCTGATAGGCTGTTCAAGTTGATTGGAGAAGCGTATGCAGTTCTCTCAAATTCCGTCAAGGTACACTAACACATTTACACATGATTAAATTTTCATCCTTTCTGCTCAAACAATTGATCATATGCCTCTCCAGTACTGTCATCTTGATAATTATTGCAAGCTGCATGTGTATGCCATGCAGATTTAGACTTTAACATCCGGTAGAATATTCTTGATGATTATGATTTATGTTGTAAAAAAAAGAGAATCTATCAAAATGTTCTGTAAAATATTCAACAGGATCGTTAACTGTTAAGGGAACTTACTGCATTGCCAAAGCTTTTAAGTGAAGCCAACTTTATGATGCTCTAACATATTCATAAGAACCCCCCCCCCCCTAGTTTTTCATATGATATTAGAACCTGTACGGTTTTGGTGGAGAGAGAAATAGCTTTCATGTACTAGTAAAACTCTTGTTCGGGGTTTCTTCCATATAGTAGCTCCAGCTGTGTGTTTGCCTTACAGGCTTCATGCACCATCAATCCTAAGCTTGATATGATTGGTCCAAGTCATCTACTTGTTAAGTTAGCACTCCACTTTATCCTAGTGAACATTTGGTGATAGCTTTCTTGTCAACTTATTTTATGTCAATTGACTTACCATGTTAACATTTTGGTGTCTTTTTCATCATCAAATTGCTGCTCAGCTCCATATTTGACCAGTGATATGGACAGCATGCTTGTCTATATTAGCTAGTCTAGTCAAGCTGGACAGCATGCATGTGGGTAAATTCAATTGTATCACATTATTCACAGTAGCAACAATGACAAATTTTCATGGCAATCCAAGTCAATTTTAGTTTTGACTACTATGGCTCATTTTTTAGATGATTGGTTTTGGATTACATTCCAGACATCATTTTTGGGAAAACTCCCAAACTTTGGCCATTTTAGGAAAGATGTATGCTTTGGGGACAAATGAAATTGGGAAAGAGTTTATTGTTTCTCGTGTGTAGGTAAGTTACTAACCTCGGTATTATTTCTATGTTGCAGCGTGCAAACCATGATTTAGAAGAAGAAATAAGGGATGCTCATAGGGAAAGCGCGAGAAACAGCGGTGCTTGCAGACCCTCTGATTCTTATTCTTCTCCATTTGAGAGGACAAACTGGTCACGAAGACAATCTAACTTTTACAGTTCCCCATTTGGTAAAAGTAGTAGTAGGCACTATGGACAAGAGTATTGGAGAACTTATGGAGAATCACATCCTAGATGGTAAAAGGTATGCATCTTCTACATATCTGTAGAATTAGTAGTAGTGCCTACAGCCCTGATGATCATCTCGTGACTATTGAGAACGAATTAGATCAGATGGTTCTATTTCTCAATCCTTCTGAGTTCTGACTCGCTCCCCTATTAAACCAAGGTCGAAAAATTTGAAGATGAAGGATTCCTCGAAAAGTAAAGGATTAGTAATCCTTTTTAGAAATCAAATGGATTCGGTCTTTGAGCTATGTCACAGATTGGTGACCTGATCATGCTAAGCAAGACACAAATTCTATCTTAATGACTGGTTTGCCCCTGGACATTCTGCCAAGTTACATTTTTCCCCCCAAAGATGCCAAGCTTTTATTAGTTTGGCACCTGTTTGCCCAGTGGAGGTGTTGGAAAATTTAGCAAAAAAAAAAGGGGTTTTATTTTCTTCATTTTTGCCTTTAGAGTGGACCTTTACCTTGGAGTTTTGATGGGCAAATTGTAAATTAGCCGAGATGTGTGCAAGTTTATCAGCGTATAAAAGGAATAAGATCAAGTTTTGCTCATGTATATATGGAAGTGGTTAATTTGCTATCAACTACACGTATAATTTATTACTTCCTTTATTAATATATGTGTTCTTGTACTCTCTCCATTTCATATTAATTGAATTTTTGAGGTGTTCCACTTTTTAAGAAAGTAAATTACGACATAAATGGAACATAGTTTTTCATTTTTAGCTTTATTATTTATTATCAAATTTATTGAAGTCATTACATTGAAAATCTAAATAAAAGATAAATTGAAAGAATATTTTAAAAATTATCTTAAAGATTGAACAGGTAAAGTTAATTAAAAAACGGAAAAGGGCCTAAAATACCCTCGAAGTATTGAAAATGGTACACAATTACCTCCCATCCACCTATTGGCCCCCCAAATATCCTTCACATCCACCTTTAGGTCCAAATTTACTCCTTCATTAACGGATCAAAATTAAAAATAATTAAATAATATTTTTTACTTACGTGGCACTCAATCATTGGTTGTAATTTAATTATTTAAAATAATTTTAAACCCACCCATTTTAACTAAACCCGCCCCAAATATTATTAAACCCGCCCAATTGACCCAATTTAAAAAAAAAACCATCTAATTAAAAAAAACTAAAACCTTATTCCTCCAATTTGAGTTATAACATGTTTTGCCAAACCAATCTTTGATTTCTCTCTTTTGATAACAATCTGGATATTGAATCTGAAATCTATCAGTTTCCGTGTGGGGATTGAAAGCAAAAAATTAGAGCAAGGCAAAACAATTTAGCCTCTTATTAGCACAACCCATAAGAGGAAAAATCATTCCTAAAACTTACTCATATTTACAGAAGAAAACACACTGTAATATCAAATATCAAGAAAATATAATCAAGTTGATGGAGATTGTCAATTATTGGAAGCTTTGTTGGAGATGGTGGTGATAACTTCTTTTTGGTGTTTGAAGGGTTAAAGAAGTTGATGAAGAAAGTAAATTGGAATAAGGTTTTAGGTTTTAGTTTTTTTTTAATTAGATGGGTTTTTTTAAAAATTGGGTCAAGTGGGTCGGGTTTAATAATATTTGGGGCGGGTTTAAAACTATATTAAATAATTAAATTACAACCAACGGTTGAGTGCCACGTAATTAAAAAATATTATTTAATTATTTTAAATTTTGGTCCGTTAATGAAGGGGTAAATTTGGACCCAAAGATGGATGTGAAGGGTATTTGGGGGCTAATAGGTGGATGGGGGTAATTGTGTACCATTTTCAATACTTCGAGAATATTTTAGACCCTTTTCCAATTAAAAAATGGAGGGAGTATTTTATTAACTATTTTATCTTTTTAGGATGGAAGAGTCATAAAGTTATAAATGACTTTTTCGAATAAATTAAGGATAATTCAATTATTAAAGTTGACGTGCCATAGAACGTCAACTATAAATACTTATTAGGGTTGACTTGTAGTTTTGTACTATGTATCATTTGCGTAATCAGGGGTGGCTTGACAGTCTTTAAAAAAAGACATGTGCTATTTACGTCTTGATATTTAAGGGGCTTCATTTTTTATAATAATACGTTATAAGTTAGAATATTTTTTTTAACAAATATTGAATGTTATTTATAGAAAAAGTAAATATTCAAGAAAAATGAAGAAATTTGACATATTTGGAAATTGGAATACTATCTCTCATGAAAAAAAAATTAAAATAAAAATGGTTATTTTATCAATTGAAAACTAGAAGAAATCAATTATATAAAAGATATCAATAATTTAAGTTTAAGGCTCCATTTGACTTTTGTTTTAGGCTACTAATATGCTTGAGTCACCTCGATGCGTAACTCACGTTATAATTAAATATTATTGTGGCAAATTTGTGATAATATCCAATTTGAGGACCTATATTCTTCACTCCCCTAATAGCTTGTTTGGAAGGTTGTTTTTTTTTCCTCATAATATATAGTATTCTATTATACTATTTCTTTGGGGAAAAAATGTTATGTATAAATTGTATCATTTATATCAATATCTAGTGCGATATATCATAATAAAATGATATGACAAATAAGTTTTCTTGAGTTTTATTCCCTAGTGCCTTTTTATTTGATAGGACAAATATTTTGTCTCGAGTAGTATATTGGAGATGTCAATATTCACGTATGTAATTT
Source organism: Solanum lycopersicoides (assembly GCA_022817965.1). Classification (NCBI taxonomy): domain Eukaryota; kingdom Viridiplantae; phylum Streptophyta; class Magnoliopsida; order Solanales; family Solanaceae; genus Solanum; species Solanum lycopersicoides. The sequence goes on along the minus strand of CM040621.1, from coordinate 9,790,682 downwards.
TTAAATATACAAAGTTAATAACTAAAATGAAATTCTAAAAAATAAAATCAAGATGATTAAAAAAAAAAAGATAACAATGAAATCTTATCAATTAAGTCGTAAAATAAAAGGAGACTTTTCCTTACTATGTTATTTAATGTATCTAAATGATCGTCACATAATTATATTTTTTTTTTCTTCATTATTATAGCATATTTTTTTATCACAAAGCAATCAAAATAGATTTTTTATATTTAACCATCCAAACAAGGTGTAATCCGCCATTTTCCCCAAAATCACTTCACATAAATTTGAAACTTCTCCGGCGAAACAAAAGTATGTCCGGTTACCCTCACAATCCCTCCGGCTATGGTTACGGTCAACCACCACCACAATCTCAACCGTACTCCTCCGCTCCATACGGCGGTTCAGCTCCAGTACCACAACAACAACAAGTCCACAGCTCACCTTACGGTGACCTAAATAAACCTCCGAAGGACAATACCCAACCTTACGGATCGAACCCGTTTTCATCACTGATGCCGTCGATTTTCCCACCGGGAACGGACCCGAATGTGATGTCTTGTTTTCAAATGGCGGATCAGGATGGTAGTGGGTTTATTGATGATAAGGAATTGCAGAAGGCACTTTCTTCGTATAATCAAACCTTTGGATTGAGAACTGTTCATCTTCTTATGTATCTCTTCACCAATACCAATATCAGAAAAATAGGTAAATTTTTTCTTCCTTATACTATTTTTTTTAACAATTTTTTTAAAAAAAAATTAATGCCGTGAGTTGAGAATCATGATATAGACTTAAATTTTAATATATAATTTCCCCCTTTGGTGTTAGCGGATAGAATTACTAGATATTTGTTACAAATGAGATATAGGAGATATTTCGCAAAATTAATTGAGTCGGACACAAACGGACTTGATCATGTAAAAAAAAAGTGAAAAATTGACGAAAGCTAAAATCTATTGAAGACAAAAACATCATGTGATTTTAATTACTTAATAATTTTTTTTGTTAATGAGAGATGATAAATATGTTGTGAAATCAATCAAAGATATGCTCAAAGGCTAAATAAAGTGAGAAAATGATTAAATCTATATATATATATAGTTTTATACTTTAGGTTTGTCAAAAATAATGTGTAGTATGTATCAAATATTTAAAAATCTTCTACCAATTGATTACTTCGTTTAACATATTCTAAGATGAAATTATTATTTTTTGTACCATTTAATGGTTAGTATTAAATATTTTTAAAATAAGATTAGCTTAATCTTCTTCTTAAATAAAATGTGGTTTATTGGAGAAAGACAAGAGTGAAGTAGTAAAAGAATAGTTTAATTTATTATTTTTTATAGTAAAATACGAAAGAAAAATGTAATAATTAATATGAGACCGTGAAGTATTTTGGTTGATTTGGGCAGTTGAAGAACGTGTGTTTAGTATTAAACTTTGTAATTAAGGTTTGCTTATTGACTCAGGGGAAAAAATTACTCCCTCCGTCTCATTTTATGTGGCATTATTTTCTTTTTGGTCAGTCCCGAAAAGAATGTCATATTTCCTTATATGGTAAGTATTTAAAGATAAAATTTCTCTTTTATCCTTGTTGGTCCCATACTTTAAAGATAATACTCTAATACATTTATGAAGAGAGAGAAAAATGAGTTTACTTTTTTACGAATAAGTTGGTAAATATTTCAAAGTCTTGATTATTTTTTAAATTTCGTGTTCGATCAAATGTCGTCACATAAAATGAGAAGGAGGGAGTATTAAAAAAAAAAGGAAAAAAGGCCATTAGGTGGGGCCTTATAAACGCGTGTGGACTAAAGTACTTATAGATAGAATGAGTGGAAGATTTTTAATTATTTGTTAATCCACATTTCATTATTTAGGTCAACTGCTCTGGCTGACATTTCTTCCATGGTTAAAAAACCTGTTTTTCTTTTTCTAATACTAAGTAGTTGTATTTCTTTTTGATGTAAAATAATTATGACGTTAGATACAATAACCAGAGGCTTAATGTGATTGGAGGCGAAATTTTAATTTGAGGCCTAAAATATAAATAACTGTCATATAAGTATTCATTTAAAAATTATTGGGAAAAGGGTCAAAAATACCCTCCAATTTTGATTTATTGTTTAAATTTACCCTCGCCGTTAAAATAAAGTTAATTTTAATCCCTCGCCGTTAAAATAAAGTTAATTTTACCCCTCGCCGTTAAAATAAAGTTAATGTTACCCCTCCTGTTACTAATTTCACCACCCCTCATTAGATGGATTGATCCAAATTGACCCGAATTTTTTTTAAAAAAATTATTCCTTATTTTAATCCATTAACCCGATCATTTAAAATAACCCGACCCATTCTCTCAAATCTCCTATACCCATTTACCCATTTACCCATTCTCCCAAATCTCCATTAAATATGTCAAAGAGGTAAATTCGGGTCAATTTGGGTTAATCCGTCTAATGAGGGGTAAATTTGGTGAAATTAGTAACAGGAGGGGTAAAATTAACTTTATTTTAACGGCGAGGAATAAAATTAACTTTATTTTAACGGCGAGGGGTAAAATTAACTTTATTTTAACGGCGAGAGTAAATTTAAACAATAAATCAAAGTTGAGGGGTATTTTTGACCCTCTTCCCAAAATTATTTTTCTTACACTATGTAGATGAAAATTATTAGTATTTTAATGTTGTTTTTTCAGTAATTAGTTTTAGGTAAAATTTTATCAACTCAACATTGAAAAACATTCTTTTAGTGAGGCAATTATTATATAAATTGTTAACATAATTATATAAGTAATAAGTTGACAAATATTAAATAAAGATAAGAATTAGAACCATAGGATTTGATGTAAGAAGTTGATGACTTGGTATACCCCATTTTAATATGCTTGTAGTAATTCTTGAAACTAAAATTTAAAAAGAATTTGTAATTCACTTTATTCAACACTTTCACTATTAATTCTTGTTTTTAACAAAGTACAAAAGATGCTAAAGTGGGTAAAATAATATATTTTAAAATTTTTTATAATTTTTATCATAAATAATTAATTTTTCTATAGAAATTTTAATACACAATTTATTCTTGTTAAAAAATTGGGCCCCAAATTTAGCAAAAGCCTAATTATCCAAAGCATAGAGTCGGCACATAGTCTGTATAATTATACAAGTAGGGTCTAGAAAAGGAAGTGTGTACATCGACCTTATTCTGTTATCCATACCTTGCTACCTTGGAAGGTAGAGGGGTTGAGTCTGATAGATTCTCGATCGATTCACATAAAAGCATTACAAAATGGTTTGAAAAGCATAGTCAATGAGAGTGATGAAACCAAGGGAAGAGTGTAGATCAAATGTTATTCCCAATCGCCAATAGATGTTTGTAGGTCAACTCAGCATCGAGGTGTGATTTAATACAAAAGGAGTGATAGTTGAGGTATGGAACTTGAGAAATAGTGATAGTTTAGGAAGGTAAATAGAACAATGAATAATTGAGGTATGAAACTTGCAAATTGGTTATAGGTAGGGGTGTCAAAAAAATATGAAAAATCGATCGAACCGATTTATGTTATTTTTTCAATAAAATCGTTGACTTTTATTTAAATGTATAATTGTCCCAAAAATTGGGATGCTTATTTTAATTTATGAAAAGCCCCAAAAAATTCTCAAACCGAACCAAGTAACATTGACATGAATGTAAATATATTTTGTTATTAACAATATGTTAAATTTAATATATAAAAATGTTTTATAACATTTTTCAAATATAAATATAACCTAGGTCCTAGGCTTCTGGTGACTAGAGGACTTTGGGTCTTTGCTCTTTAATTAGCATTTACTTAATTATGTTTAAAATTAAAAGATATTGTAATAGATACTCCATCAAACAATACAACAAAATCTATGCAAACACTTCTATTAATATTTAGGCAAAATACATAAAAAGAACTGAACTTGGCACGAAAACTCGCTTTAGTATTTAAACTACACGGGTGTTTATATACCCCTTAAAGAACTTGTAAGTGAATTAAATACAACCTTATATATACAATACCAATTTCATGGTTGGAGGTGATATACACGCGGCCACCTCAGCGCCACCTCAGTGACACGTCGACAACATGTCAATGGTGAAAAGATTTAGTTTTATTTTCTTTTTTCTTTATCCATGTCATATTTTCTTTTTCATTTTTTTTATTCTTCCATACAATTTCTTTTTCCCATTTTCAGTGTTGCTCGTCTCCTTCGTCGTTCCATTTCTCCATTATAATGCTAAAATTAAAAGTTCCCTAGATAGAAAACTAACACAAACAACATGATTTTCTAATAATTTTGAATATATATATATATATATATATATATATATATATATATATATATATATATATATATATATATATAATTGAAGCTAGAGTTGCTAGAGCTTCAATGGCAATTATCGGAGTTATTGTTGTTATAATAGACTTAAGATTGATAGATCTGAAGGTTTTCAAACCTTTTATTGTGGTCGCCGAAATACGAGAATACATAAAAAGAATAATTTTTTTTAAGAGAAATGGAAGAAAGCCAAGGAGATGAAGTACGACCGGCGTTTAGTCCAAGTCACTGAAGTAGTGAATTTTTTTTATGAGATCGGGTGGTTGATCTCTTATGGAGCAATGATAAACGAGTAAGAAGGGAGTGATAATGATGTCGCCGGCGAGTAGTTGTCATCAAAATTTCTCCGTCGACGGAATAGAGAGAGAGAGTTAAAACCAGAAAGAGGAGATGAAACACAGGGTCATGGAAGACAAAGTTGGATCCACTGGTTCTAATTTTTTTAAAAAAAAATTTCTGTTTACGCGCCTTTCTTTTTTTAATTTGTCACGTCAGCCATTGAGGTGATATTAATTCACTTACAAGTTCTTTAAGGGGGTATATAAACACCTGTGTAGTTTAACTACTAAAGCGAGTTTTCGTGCCAAGTTCAGGGGGGTTTATGTATTTTGCCTAATATTTAAGATCAAACAATACAACAATAAAGTTTACATTCTTGTCTTGGTGAAAAATTAAAATGTTTCTTCAAAAACATATTTGTGAAAGAAATATTTCAATAGTAGTCTATTCTGAGTGGTATTTTAAAAGTAATAAAAACCGGAAATTAACAGAATTGTACCGATACCGAAGAGAAACTGATATGATTGGGATGGTTTTAAAAAATCTAATTTTGATTATATATTATAAAATACCTGAGAAATTGGAATGATAATTTTAAATAATAACCAACTGAACCGTACCATTGACACCCCTAGAGATAGGTTAGGTAGTTAAATAGAACAATGGATAGTTGAGGTATGAAATTTGCAAAATGGTGATAATTTAGGTAGTTAAATAGAAAAATGAATTGTTGAGTTATGGTATTAGCAAAAATTGAAAGTCATAATACATAAACATGACTCTTAACATGGCATCTATGACCTTTAACTTTGGGTTTACACAAGTAGACACTCAAACTTGTATAAAGTTGAACAAATAGACACATTCTTTCTACATGGCACCCTAACATGACAATTTTGTATCCTACATTACTACGTGAATTATGTCATGTAGGACACGTGTGTTTACTTGTTTAATTTTATAAAGTTTAAGTGTACAAGCACACTCAAAATTTGAGGGCGTAGTTGTCCATGGAAGTCAAGTTAAGGGTCATGCTTATGGATTATGCTAAATTGAAAAGATGATACTTTAGGTGTTTTTTTATCATCAACTCTTTTCATATAATCCAACCTTTTTTTTAAATGGAAGCAGGTCCCAAAGAATTCACTGCAGTCTTCTATAGTCTTCAGAACTGGAGGGTAAGTTGAAGTTGAATTTCTCATAGCCACCTTTGGATCTATGTTGCTCGGACTCTTAAAAATATCGACGGATGCATGTCTGATCCTCCAAAAGTAGTGTATATTTTGAGGATCGACATGACTGCGACAACATTTTTGGAGAATCACGAGCAACATGACTTTGTGCATTTACTTTTTCTCAAATTTGAGAGATGTGTTTCTTTATATGCTATATCTTATTGAAAAACTTGTAATATATGTAGGCAATTTTTGAAAGATTTGACAAGGATAGGAGTGGAAAAATTGATTCCTCTGAATTAAGAGAGGCCTTACATAGCTTGGGATATGCTGTATATGGTCCTGTTTTGGAGTTGCTGGTTTCCAAGTTTGACAAAACTGGTGGAATGAATAAGGCCATTGAATATGATAACTTCATTGAGTATGTTTCCCTAACAATATATCACTTCCTAACATTATTTTGCTTCTATTTTTACTAATTTTAGTGTTTTCTCCTTTTGTTTCATGGACTTGATTTAGGTGCTGCCTCACTGTTAAGGTAAGCTTCTTTACCCCCTCCCCTTCCGTTTCATCATATGTGTCTTAGTTTGACTGGTTACATAGTTTAAAATCGTCTTACATTAGAAGGTGTATATAACATATCAAAAATACCCTTTATATCTTTTGATGTTAAACAAGCCATGTCATTCTTATAAGGAAGGTTGATTGAGAATGAAATGAAAATGTTGGTCTCAAAGTTTAAGATCGTAAAGAAATATCAGAATCTTGTCGTCTTAAACTAAAGGGTCTATACTTTATACAATAACATATCTAGTATAATCCCATATGTGTTGTTTGAGGAGGGTAAAGTGTATGGAAAACTTACCCCGAGGTAGAGACCCAAAAGGTGTATAATATATAAAAAGTACTCTTTATATCTTCTTCTGCTCTTGAACGTGTCATGTTATTCATATAAGAAAGGTTCATTGGGGGGGAAATGAGAATGTTGGTCTGAATCTTTAAGATCGCAAAGAAGACTTTTAATTCTTGTCGTCTTAAACTAAGAATGACTAAGAGGTGTATGTTCTGATCTTAAATATGTCATGTCATTCGATTCTCACAAAGTGGTGTATATGTGCAGGGACTGACGGAGAAATTCAAGGAGAAGGATATTACATACTCTGGCTCAGTAACATTCACTTATGATTCCTTCATGCTGACTATTTTGCCTTTCCTCATTGCTTAGAGACATGTAAGATTTCACTTTGCAATTGTTAGTTCGGTTATCAGAAGGAGTCTCTCTATCTCTACATAACATCATCCCGTAATCCCACTTATGGAATTACACTGAATATGTTGTTGTAACTGTCAGCTTGCCTTTTCCTCTTGTAATTATTGTTAGTTTTTATTTGTGTTTTGAGACAATTTGTTTCTGGTTGTTTGGTTTGTAATATATATTTTTAATTAGTTGGATTGAGATACACAAATCTTGTGAGAGCCATCTTTTTAAAATGCTCAATGGTAAAATTTGTGGTGGTTGTATAGTATTAATTTTATGATATGTTATTTTGATATATTGGTCTTCCATTAGCTACCATGCCCAGGAAAAAATGTAATAATATGTAAGTTAGGTTTACGTTACTGGTTCAAACTATGTTGATTGCCATAGATAAAACCTCAACAATCAAACATAGGGGTGTTCAAGAAAACATCAATTCAAATCGACCTTAAGAATCATACATGTAAATTGATGGAATTGTTCGTTCAAAGTCACTCTTCTACAACTATATATATGTTTCATTCAACATGATCACGAACGAACTCAGAGAATTGCATAGATAGAACTAAACAAACAAACAAACAAACTTTATTGTGGTAGCACAAGTGAGCAAAAGGTCCTATTGTCTAGTTTCACAACTGGCTGCTGCAAAAATGAAAGCTAACCGTTAAAAAGAGGATTTGGCAAAAAGTTTGGCGTTTGCATCACTTCATCTTTTCTTCCTTGAACAGAACGTGACAATTCACACGAGGATCAAACTTTCTAAATTCAAGCTTCGTCTGATTTGTTATAAGAGTTTTGGTCTTCTTCTTCACATAGAAAAATCCAGTTCCAGCAGTTGAAACAAGCCTCACGAATAGAGCACCAGCCTTCTTCTTGTCACCCATTAGCTTATTTGGTCAGAGACAACTGAAAAGAGAATGAAGTTTTAGTTTTCCAGATATATACATATATAGAGCTTAATGGCTGAAAAATTAACAATTATAATCATAGATAAGTTTAAACTTCTAAAGAATCTTCAGTTTGGAGATGGTGGTTCTCAATGGTTTAGCTACCCGAGTGTTGATACAACACCAATAAAAACTAACAACTATGCCTCGGTCCCAAACAAGTGGAGGTCAAATACATGAATCCTCACTGAGCATGTCACACCATTTAAACTCCATCTCCTGACAATTTTTTATGGTCGCAAAATCTGTCTAATGCCAACTCTTATGACCTATTGGAGCTCGGCATAACAGGCACACCCTTCTACCCTTCACCACTTAAATACTAAGTTTAGCTTGCATGGCATCAATATCATGCAAATACAAATTTAAAGCTACTTAACGCGTTGATGTCCAAAAGAAATTTTACTCCTTAGTCAATTATCGTTTTACATTCCAAAACATGCGGACCGGACCATATATCCAAACATGTTTGAGAACTTCTATCCTATGACCATCTACAAGAACACACACAAAATAACAAAACAACACTAGGCATTATAACAAAGCTGTTTTCTAGTCCAAAATGAGTTTTCCTCCTTTGAAATGGTAACATACTAGGCCAGGCATACACATGTTAGCCCAAATTTGATGTAAAACTCAGGTAATAACTCGTTCTTGCAGTGTGTTCATACTTCTTAGCCACTTCTAAACAATAAACAACAAGTAGAAAAAATGGAAGTCTGACTAACATGATAACGCACCTATAGTTACTTCATTATCTGATTGTAAGAATTAACAATGAAATAAACCCAAATTCTTTCATCAAACAGGTTAATAACACAATCTAAACAAACACACTTCTAGGTACACCATTGAAATCCAAACTATTTGAACAATAAAGAATCGATTTTCCTACATATATCAAGAAAATTGATAACTCACATCTAGTTAATGTATTGACTGATTGTAAAACTTTAACAATGAAATAAACTCAAATTCTTTCGTAGACATTTCATCAAACAGGTTACATACACAACATATCATCTAAACAAATACACTTCTGGTTACCATTTGAATAATCAAGAACCAAATTTTTCTACATATATCAAGAAAATAGACACAAAATTATGAAAACCCAAATTCACATTTCCATTCTTTTTACCATTAAAAAAGTTTATCATTGTATTGTATCAGCTAAACAGACACACTTCTGTACCATGGCAGCTCAACCCCTAAAGCCGTTTAGGCCTCAAAATTACAAATCACCAAATTCAGTTCCAAATTCGAACACACACATATATATACACAATAGATACATACATACATACCTGGGAAGAGATAAAAACCAAACAAATCTGATGAAAAATGTTAATGGAGTGAGAACTGAGAAGGAATAGAAGAATGAACCCTGAGCTTTAAAGGACCAAAATACCCCTAGCTCAAGTTCTAGCCCCGACCTAATATATGTTACTCCTTCTGTTTAAACAAAAAAGAATGATCTCTTTTTCTTTTTAGTCTGTTTTAAAAAGAACGACGTCTTTCTTTTTTTATAGAATAACATTTTAAAATCAATTTGCAACGTGACATGTTTAAGGTCACAAGATCAAAGGGCAATTTTGTACATTTAACCTAACTTTAATTTAGGATCGCAAGATACAAAAATCTTCTTTATACTCTTAAACTCCGTGCCAAGTCAAATCAGGTCATTCTTTGTGAAACGGATGGAGTACTTCAGTTACTATTATATTTTAATTTATGTGAAACAGATGAATTTCGAGTCTATGAAAAAAATTCGAATATTTTAAGTTGTTACTTCTTATGTAATTTTCACATGATATATGTTACTCAGTTTTGTCAATTTATAGCAAAAATAAAATTTTAAGAGTTTAGATATTATTATTTTTAAATTATTAATTATTTTAATTTATTATATTATTTTTTTTAATCTTCACATGATATATGTTACTTTTGTTGTCTAATTTCAAGAGTTAGCTAAATTTTTTTATTTATTTTTAGAATATTTAAGTTATTAATTATTTATAGTATATTTTACGTCGTTTTAGATAATATATTTAACTCCTTTTGCCCTGATTTGTATTGAATATGTGAATTTTTTAGAGTCAAAGCAAATTTTATTTATTTATAAAACTTGTTACATAATTTTAAATATTAGTATTTGATCCGCGGTAAGAAATAATATTTTTTACATAATTTTTAACAAAAAAATATTTGCTATAAAAATTATTGCTTTCAAATAAAATTGTGCAATACTAATTTCTTATTCGATATGCATTTTTAAATTATATATAACATCCTATTTGGTATCCTTCTACGGATAATTATTACTCAGAATAATAACAAATAGAATGTTATATAAAGGTTGAAAATGTGTATCAAGTAAGAAACAAATAATACCCAAATTAGTTATGGGTATTGTTTTCTCTAATATATTATATATCAAAACGATCTCTAAAATATTACTAAAAAAATATAACTAATACTCTTTTCTTTTTTAGTTGTTAAATTTTAACTTGACAATTGAGATCATTATTAAAATAATAATAATTTCTATAATTTATTGTTTACCTCTATTAATTATTAAAAATGACAAGTAAAAAGGAAAATTAAATTATGAAATATTTGACAACTAAAAGAGGCAAAGGGAGTAATTTGGTACATTTTTAATAACACGGAAAACCATCTAATTACATATATATTCCTATTATATTTATTAATTCTCGAGAAAAGATATAAAGTCATTGCTAAGGTTGTATCGTATTTGCATAAAGATACCTGAACTTTGAAAGTATTCTATCACCTCACAAAACTTTTTAATATCTTTGTAAATGAGTCATTTTGACTCATTCCCTCATTTGTGTTGTCATGTGTGATGCTCACTCATGTAATATTCATTCAATCCGACCCGATCCTATTCTTTTCAAGAAAAATCTTCTCTTTTCTTTTGTTATTTCTCAACTTTTCTTAAAATCACGAAATATATAAAAGTCTTCTCGTTTTCTCTTGGTGTTGATAATCTCGTTGTTGATGTTTCTTGGTGAAGATTTTTGCAGGCAGGGGCGGAGGCATGTAATGAGGGGGTTCATCGGCGAAAAATATTACTATTATATATGTTTAAAATTATTTTTTAGGTATGTATAATACATCGAACTCCCTTCCATTAATTCGTATGTTTACTTCTCAAATTTTGAAACCCCCCCCCCTCTCTCCCCCAATTAAAATTTCTGACTCCGCCACTGCTTGGAGAGACAAGGAATTGAAGGTCTAACATGTTAGGGCTCTACATCATATGATGAAGATCTTCTTTTTTTCTCTATTATTATGATTTTAGGGATTATTATAGTGTAAAGAGTGTTGGAATCGACGGAAATTGAAAGATAAAACGAATTCCTATCTTATTGCGCTTTGGGAAGATGATGAATTCGTCAAAAGAGAGAGTACCAACCTTGATCTTGATTTGGAAAAAGATGAAATTGTGAATTTAGCTTGTAGACACACAAATTTTATTGGATTTAATTCATACAAATTTTGGATTAAATCCATGTTTATTTGGGTTGAATGATTAATTTGGGCTTTACAAATAAATAAATCCATTTTTATTAAATTCAAGTCCAAGGTCCATTTCACCTTGAAGCCCAAACTTATGCCACATGTCATAGTGACTAGACATCAAAGACCAATAAGGTGACGCCACGTGTCCAAATGAGGTGGTAGTCCCAGTCAAATGCAAGAATGAATCCCAATGCGCCAAGTGTCAAAATGACATCCTTTGGCCAATCACAAGCAACATTGTCCACCCCTTACAACTATAAATTGGGGATGTACATGACATTCAAAGGGAAGAAGAAAAGACTTCAACAAGCATTCTGCAATTGGAGAAAGCTACATCAACGACATAGCTCTTCGAAGGAGTGATCAAAGGAGTTTTTCTCGGAGATCAACTTGCAACGACGAAGTGTTTCCCGACGTTCTCGGAGATCAAATACATCTCAAGGAGGTCTACATCATCCTACATTCGATAAATACGCTACTGAAGGCCCTCGAATCACAGAGAAACTTAGGAGAGAAGAATCAAGAGAACAACAGAATTGTACTCACAACGATTCATTAATAAAATCATATTTTTCTTTTATTTATTTTGCTTGCAATCGATTTTCAACGCTTACGAAAATTTATTGCGAACATAGCTACCAATGGCTCTTTTGAGTTTAAATTTGGGAAAGATGATGTAAATTAATTAAATAATTAATAATAAAGAAATAAAGCGACATGTGACACTTTTAAACTAGTTAATGGCAGTAAAGACACCATATCACGCGCCTCATGTGTGTGGTAACAACCCAGACAAGGAAATGGGTCAAAATGACCCATTTACAAAGATATTAAAAAGTTTTGTGGGTGATATGACACTTCCAAAGTTAAGGTGTTTTTATGCAAATACGAGACAACTTCAATGACGACTTTATGTTTTTTCTCTTAATTCTCTTTATAGTTTACGTATTATTGATTTCATGTCAGATAAACCAAGATACATATAATTTTGTTATCAACTATATTTATAGATACATAAAAGAGAGACGAGTGAGAGAGTCAGTATGTCCCAAATACATGTCAATCACACTAATTATATGTCTATGATGATTGAAATTTGATACGAGTGGTACTTATCTAGTCTATGGGGATTGAAATTTGATACGAATGGTAATTCGAAAAACTCACGAAAAAGCACGTAATTAGGTTCTAAACTATTAAATTTTGCGTGTATAACAATGTAGCAGCCCAATAGCTTAGCAAGCCCAAAAAGAAAGCCCAAATTGAAATCTTTACAAATACAAAATAGAGTCCTAACTTGGCTTAAACCCCTGCCGCTATTCTTTGTGAAGCAAATTCTTGAAGATTTTCCATGGGAAAGAAGCGGAAGCACACAGAAACAGAGGCTGCGGCCATAGAAGAAACTGCAATAGAAAGGCCTAAGAGAACTCTTTTAGGTTTTAAAGATGGTTCTACTGAAGAAAACAAAGAGACTTCAGTAGTTACTTTTAGAAATAAAGAGAAAGTTTTGGTGACTTGTTCTCGTCGTATTAGCTACAGGTTTGTGTTTTTTAAACTTTTTAGTCAAAAGGGTTGCTGTAAATAATAAAAAAGATTTGATTTTTTTTTTGTTGGATTTTAGGTATCGGCATTTAATGTTGAATTTGGTGTCCCTTTTGCCTCACTGTAAGAAGGATAACAAGGTGGAGTCTAAAGATGCTAAAGGTGCAACCTTGAATGAGCTAGTTGAGTTGAAGAGCTGTTCGTCTTGTTTGTTCTTTGAGGTATATCCTTGCTGTTTCAGTTTTCTTGCTATAAGATTTGGTGTTACTTGAGCTTGTTTGAAGGCTTGTTACATAGTATACCTCTCTTGTGTGATTTACGGGCTATTACACTGAAGCAAGGTCTAATAGTGGCTACATGTATTTAACTTGTCTGTGCATCCTTGGGATGCCTTTCAATTGAGCTTAGTTCTTTCAGATGCCTTTCTATTGAGCTTAAAGTGATTATCTGGACAGCTACTTTTAGCACTGTTTTCCAGATTTTTAGGATTTAGGACTGTATAAACTCCTCATGCATCGGACAACTATCTAATTATATTCTTCTGGTTTGGTTTAATTTGCCCATTATTCCAACTCATGTGTTCTCAATATTTTTTATGTACTGAAAACAATCAGCCTGATTGAAGCACTCACTGCTACCTTATTGCATTTTGACTGTGACTTCGTATGAAGTTTCAGATTTCAATTTCTGCTCTTTCCCTCTTTGTTTTATTTGATTGGTAAGTTCTGTTCTCTCTTAGCCTTTTTGTTTAAAATAAAGCAAACAAAGCATTTTGTTAAACTACCTGTGCGCCGAAGATGCATAAATAATGTGAAGTTTAGGCTACTCCTGGTTATAAAAAAAACTGTAGGCTGTTCTTGGTCAAGCCTACAACCTAGTATCAGTTGGAGTAGTCATATGCATTGTATCCTGTGGATGTCTCTAGTCTAGATGCACCTAATCAAAAGATGAAAACCATAAAATAATGTGCTGAAGCATTCAAAAGATGGACATACATTTTAAGCTCATTACCAGCATGGGCATTTATTATAAAAGATTATATCTCTTCCATATGCAACCAAATATTCCCACCACTGTTTACCTTCTCCACCTTGGTGCAATCATCCCAAAATGCATTAGAACAGCCATAAAATTGCTCGTCTTAATGGTCAAATGCTCTGGTTTTTGAAGGACTTACTTTTGGATTATAACCTGGGGAAGAATAAAATATTAGGCAAGTTTGTTTTCTCAGGTGGGAGAAGGACAGCCTCTTGAAATTACCTCATGGCAGATAGCAGAGGCTGTTCGAGTTGTTGCAGAGAATACCATAAGCATATCATTATGGCTAATAGAGGCTTTAGAACTTAATGTTCTAGAAAATATACTTAACATGTGATTATGGAATTGCCTCCATCTGTTTTGGCCATTTTAATAGATTCTGCTGAAAGACGTTTTGTTTTTTATCCTTTAGAAGCTATGGTTTCACCACTTCTGTTTTTTTATCATTATCCTATGTTTGCTTTTATATATGTTCTATTTTCTTATTTTCAGTGCCGGAAGGGAAAAGACCTCTATCTTTGGATGGCGAAATGCCCCAATGGTCCATCCGTGAAGTTTTTAGTCAATGCAGGTAATCAATTAGATGTTTTTTATCATCATGTTCTGATGTTCATGTGTAATTGGAATGCGCTTGAGATTGTTTGTCAACTGAATATAAAATTTTGCATCTCACTTTTGATATTTTCTTGAATGAGGAAAGGTCCAACTTATTCTACTTTTCCTTTTGTTTTTGAAGTGCACACAATGGAAGAATTAAAACTGACTGGAAATCACTTGAAGGGTTCACGCCCTATTTTGACTTTCTCAAGCAATTTCGATAAACAGCCTCACTGGAAGCTTTTGAAAGAAATGTTCATACAGGTAGTTTGACTCTGTTCAGAGCATTAATCTTTGTAATAATTCCTTGTAACTAAATGTAGACTGTTGGTTTTTATAGTACATTTTCAGTTTTTACCTATTATGTTTTGCTTAATTTTAAGTTATTCCGTCCTCTAAGGAAGCTGAAGCTGAAAACCTAATTTTACTAATGTAGTTGTTTGGTTACTTAAGATGCCATTTTTAGTGAAAAAGATAGGCTGTTGCAATCATATACAAGCACTTTCTTCGTTTCCACTGCTTTTCCTTCATTGAAGCTCGTTGCTTGCAGTGACTCTTCAACACGTTCTTGCTATTCAAATTAAGTGATGGTTAGAGCATTTTCATAAAAAAATAAATTGTTGAATCTGATTTCTTTAGAGGTTGAAGGTTCAAATGCAATAGTTTATTTGTTTGAGTTGCATTCATTTTCCTTTATGTAAATCCCTCTGTAAATATTTAGCTTTCTCATGACATGATTATTTATTCATCTCTGATGACATTCTAACACATTATTTTCTTTCGTTTCATCAGATTTTTGGAACCCCAAAGGATCACCGGAAATCTAAACCTTTCTATGATCATGTAATTGTGTTTTCAATTCTTGATGACCACGTGTGGTTCCGTAATTACCAGGTTTGTTACGACTCATACCATACATAGTAAATTTCCTGCATTGAGAGCGTTGCTCTGACTTGAAGAAATGAGTTCTTTATATGGTCCATCTCTTGCCCATAGCAAAGTGTGCTTCAATTATTTCCCTTGTCCTCTGTAGGAAATTTCTTGGGGTTGTCTATAGGTTGTTCAACCCTCATCCTTCGAGTTCAGCTATTGTGAAACCCTTGTGCCTTTCCTCTCTTTCACCGAAAACATATACATTATGTAAAATTTCTCAAAAGACAAAACAGAAGAAAATTCGATTACCTCCTTTATGGTCCAAAAGGATAATATAATTACTCAGCCAATATAAGAGGTTGAGAATTGGTACAGCCAGAAAAACGAATATAGAAAGGAACAGAGAGAATATATAGTCTCTTAGTCATAAATGTAGGAAGTAGAAGTGATACATGAGATCATCTGATATTACTAGTCCGAAAAGCCATGGGTGTGTAAGTTTTCTACCATTTAATCCACACTACCACTACACTTGTTTTTGTAAGAGGAAGTCCATATTTCTACCCTCAACCTCAAAATCAAATCCTAGTGGTCCATTTGGTAGGGGTAAAATTGCATGCCAAGTACTGTTGACTCATAGGATTTGATATTTTTTAGCTACTAGGAGAAAAGGATGTCTAATAGGCGTATCATTCACCTCAAAGCCTTCTGTTATTTATTTTTTCCTTTGTAGTAACAAAAGCTTCTGTCATTTCTTAAGGTTCTCCTTATATCTATACCAAGTATTGTAATCTTTTTTCACACACTTGTTGACTCTCTGGAGCAGATATCTTGTCCTCACAATGGAGGAACACAGAAAATAGACCGTGGGGACCTGGAAAAGATGACACTTGTTGAGGTTTGTAATCAAGCTATGAATAGTCCTAGAGAAACCATCATGTTTGATATTGAAGTTGTGTGTTTATGTATGCAGGTTGGTCCAAGGTTTTGCTTGAACCCAATTAAGATCTTTGGTGGTAGCTTTGGTGGCCCTACTCTTTATGAGAACCCATTTTACGTTGCACCCAATCAGGTAAGATTCATCCCTATAAGCAGAGATTTGTTTTTCTTCTTGCCAGTTGCTGCTTTCCTATGAACACAGATTTGTTTTACATTGCGGAAGAACTGACTTACAGTTACTAATATTTATCTGTTAACATCACTCCAGATCCGATCACTAGAGAAAAAACAGAAGGCTGGCAAATATGCAAAGAAAGTCAAAGCAAAGACCAGGAGAAAGATACATCAGTTGTCTAATCCTATGGAGGTAGATGAATTTGCCGATATGTGGAAGGAGTGACAAGTCGTTGGAAAACATGAGTGGGACTCCAGTTCCAGGACGATGATTACATGTCCCATAAGTTTTGTATCGCTAGAATTATGATCCTTTTCAAACTATTTGAAGTAAACTATGTCCTGATTTTTTCTGCCTAGTTAGAACTCATTCTATGCAAAATCATATAGGGCAGTGTAAGAATGCCCCCTTCTTTTATGGTGCTGCCATGAGGAGCTACATGCCTTGCCATTGTCAATTTCTCTGCATTGTGCTTCTTCCCAAGATTGTACTTTTAGGTTGTGTTAATCCACAGGATACATCATGTATTATTCGATTGGTTGAAAGTAATGTCTTTTGGGCCCCGAGTTTTTCTAACTGAATCCTGCTGCAGACAAAAAGCTTGATATTTATGTGGAGAAGGATAAAGGGTCTGACTCATTATTCATCGAGTTTTGACTTGTGCGTGTGGTTAGTAGTAGATCCATAACAATCATTTGAAGTCTTGTACTAATATGATTGAATTTATCATCTCAAAATTGCATTAAAAGTAGCAAAACCTATGAGCTATGGGATGCCACAAACTATTAGTTTCCAATTTTCATAGCTAACAAGCTATTCCATAATAAAGTGAAAAATACTTTCGAATCTTATAATTATAAGTTGAAGATGTCTCATATCACAAATGCATAAAAATGTCTTTGTAGTTTTAGTGAAAAGGTAGAACCAAAGAGTTACTCAAGAAATGAGAAATATTTCTTTTTTAACACACTAAAATTGAAATGGAGGACTATTAGTAATTGATTGTTAGTTAATAATAATAATAATATATAGTTTGAAATGGAGAAGTATTAGTAATTGATTATCAACTTAAAAGTTAATAATATATAGTCAAGCGATTTAAATTCATAACTCATTGGCACCATAAACATAATCTTCCTCAGTGACCTACGTGGGTTGTGGTGCATTGGTCGGAGTACTTCATCCTTAACCAGATGTTTCAGATTCGAATCCTAGATACAAAAACATATGAGGATAAACAACACCACTATTATAAAGACGTTTGACTTTAATATAAGAACATATCCAACGTAATCTTACATGTAGATTCTGAAAAGCGTAGGTGTATTTAGACCTTACTTCTTGAAAGTAGAGAAATTATTTTCGAAAAATGTTTGACTATAATATAAGTATGTTTGACTTTAATATAAGAATATATACTTTCAATTATTTTCGAAAAATGTGTTTGACTATGATATAAGAATGTTTGACTATATTATAAGAACACATTCAACGTAATCCTACACGTAGATTCTACTATAGACCTTATATTTCAAAAGCAAAAAAATTATTTTCGAAAGAACATACCTAAATAAAAGTTTAATAATAGAATAGCACACACAAGACCAAAACCATTGCCTCCATCACACACAACAAAACACAGAAAGAAAGCAAATCATAGCTTTGATTTTGAGAAAAATAAAAGTAGTCACTATAGCGCACGTTAACGATAGTTAACCCTCCCGGCTTACATTAGCATATGCCAATGTCTTCACCTCCTCTTCCCTCTTCTTTCTCGTTACACTCCTTATCCCTCTTCTTCCTCTTCTTCTCCTCTTTTAGGGTTACTTCTCTCCTTTTTCTTCTTTACTATTTACTACAAATTTTTCCTCTCTTTCTAATTTGTTTTTTGCTGTTTTTTTCATTCGCCCCACCAAATGCTTGTTTCCATTGTTGTTTTCACAGCTCCAACAACGTAATCTATGGACCCTAAGAAGCAGTATTCGTACTCCAATCTCTTCAATCTCGAGGTATTGTTTGTGGGTTTTGCTATTTTGCCAAAAGGGTGTGTTGTGATATGGAAATCTTGGTGGTTAGTGGTAGTGTGTAGGATAATTTTGTGGGTTAGGGATTTGATGGGTTAATTCTTCGAAAAAGTTTTTTTTTTTTTTCATGTTTGGTGTGATTTTTTAAAATTTGTTGTGGGTTGTGCTCAGCTCTCAAAAGGGTGTCGGGTGATACTAAAATCTTGGTGTTTAGTGTTAGTGTTGAGGATAATTTTGTTGGTTAGGGATTTGATGGGTTAATTCTTCGAGTTCTTTTTTTTAATTTGCATGTTGGAGTGATTTTTGATCTATTGTGGGTTGTACTCATCTCTCAAAAGGGTGTCTGGTGATACTAAAATCTTGTTTTTTTTTAGGTTAGTGTTGAGTTTAATTTTGTGGATTAGGGATTTGATGGGTTAATTCATGGAGAAATTTTATGTTTTTTTGCATGTTTGGACTGATATTTTGATTTATTGTGGATTGTGCTTAGCTCTCAAAAGGGTGTTTTGTTATATTAAAATCTTTATAGTTAGTGCAAGAGTTTAGGATAGTTTTTTTCGGTTAGGGATTTAATGGGTTAATTCATTGGGGAAGTTTTTAACTTTTTGCACCTTTAGAACCTTTAGAGTGATTTTTGATTTTTTTTGTGAATTGTGCTCAACTCTCGAAAAGGGTGTCTGGTGATACTAAAATCTTGGTGGTTAGTGTTAGTGTCAAGGACAATTTTGTGGGTTAGGGATTTGATGGGTTAATTCTTCGGGAAAGTTTTAACATTTTTTTGGCATGTTTGGACTGATCTTTTTGATGTATTGTGGGTTGGTCTTAACTCTCAAAAGGGTGTCTTGTGATACTAAAATCTTGGTGGTTAGTGTTAGTGTTAGGATAATTTGTCGGTTAGGGATTTGATGGGTTAATTCATCAAGAAAGTTTTTAATTTGCATGTTTATTATGAATTGTGCTCAACTCTCAAAAGGGTGTCTAGTGATACTAAAATCTATATAATTAGTGGTAGTGTTAGAATAATTTTGTGCGTTAGGGATTTGATGGGTTTGAGAAAGTTATTTATTTTTGCATGTTTGGACTGATTTTTGATTTAGTGTGAATGGTGCTCAACTCTCAAAAGGGTATCTGGTGATATGAAAATCTTTTTAGTTAGTGTTGGGGTAACTTTGTGGGTTAGGGATTCAATGGGTTTGAGAAAGTTATTTACTTTTGCATGTTCGGAGTGATTTTTGATTTATTGTGAATTGTGCTTAACTCTCAAAAGGGTATCTGGTGATATTAACATCTTTTTAGTTAGTGTTGGGATAATTTTGTCGGTTAGGGGTTTGATGGGTTAAGGGTTAATTCATTGAGAATGTTTTAACTTTATGCATGTTTAGTGTTATTTTTGATTTATTGTAGATTGTGCTCAACTCTCAAAGGGCGTCTTGTGATATTAAGATCTTTATAGTTAGTGTTAGTGTTAGTGTTAGGATAATTTTGTGGGTTAGGGATTGATGATGGGTTTGATAAAGTTAATTTTTTTTTGCATGTTTGGAGTGATTTTTGATTTATTGTGAATTGTGCTCAACTCTCAAAAGGGTATCTGGTGATATTAACATCTTTTTAGTTAGTGTTGGGATAATTTTGTCGGTTAGGGGTTTGATGGGTTAAGGGTTAATTCATTGAGAATGTTTTAACTTTATGCATGTTTAGTGTTTTTTTTGATTTATTGTGGATTGTGCTCAACTCTCAAAGGGCGTCTTGTGATATTAAAATCTTTATAGTTAGTGTTAGTGTTAGGATAATTTTGTGGGTTAGGGATTTGATGATGGGTTTGATAAAGTTAATTTTTTTTCATGTTAATAGTGATTTTTGATATATTTTGAACTGGGTTATTCTTGGAATTTCAGTTTGGTTCTCAAAATGGTGGCTTGTTTATCAAAATCCTGGCAAATAAGTGTTACTGTTAGGACATTATTTTGGGTGCATTCTTCGAGAAAGTTCATTTATTTTGCTTGTTTCTGGAGATTTTTTTATTTATTTGAGCTGGATTTTTCTTGAAATTTCAATTGGGTGTTGTGGAACTTGTGAATTTTAATTACTAAAGTGTGGAACTTTTCTTGATCCCTTCTGATTTTCTCAGTTCATTTTTTCTTGGATAGTCTTTGATTAACTTCCAGCTGCCCCAACTTGATGATGATTTTGATTATCATGGGAATAGCAGTCAGGACGAGAGCAGAGGTAGCCCAGGTAGGCAAATTCTTTCTTGACATTGCTTTTGCTCCCTTTTTTTATTTAATTTTTTGTTATTTAATTTTTTGTTATTTGAGTGATGAGTATGACTGAATAGGCGAATAGGACTAAATCTTGACTGAACACATTCTTTCGAGTAAAAAGTATTTATTACTACTAATATTGTTTCAAAAGAATGATAAATCCTTTACTTGGCAAATGCACACTCTTTCTCCTATTACATTGCGATTTTGACTTTTTTGAAGCAATGAAAAGTTAAGCTAATGCAGTTGTAATAATCAGCCGCATCTTATGTTGGTTGGTAGGTGGAACGGCCGGAAACCGGAGTAATGGTATAATGTCTGGTAGGGAGTTGAAGAAAAAGAGGCGGACTTCATATAGTAGCGACGAGGATGGGGACAGGGAGAGAGCTCATACTACCTATATTTCAGAGGAAAAGTATAGAACAATGCTGGGAGAACACGTTCAAAAGTATAAGAGGAGGCTTGGTAATTCCTCAGCAAGCCCTGCAGCTACTCGTAATGGAGTACCTGTGATGAGAGGTGGTGGAGGTTCAAGAGACCAGAAGTCAGCAAATGATCATAGAGGAGGAGCGGTCAGACTTGCCTCTACATCAGAATTTTTTAACAATAGCACTCAGAGCTTAGGAAACCATATTCAGTCAGATTTTGTAGGACCATATGGTGGTGATAGGTTTGCCTCTCTGCTTTCCCTAAATCGTTTCAAATGAATGTTGAGATGTTCACTCAAGTTGTTTTGGATTGTTAGCAGCCCCCCCCCCCCCCCAAAAAAAAAAAAAAAAAGAACGAAGGTAAAGTGTGTCCCCTAACATTTGGAAATTTTACAGATCTATTTATGAACCTGCTTTCTTGGATCTTGGGG
This sequence comes from Solanum lycopersicoides, assembly GCA_022817965.1. NCBI lineage: Eukaryota > Viridiplantae > Streptophyta > Magnoliopsida > Solanales > Solanaceae > Solanum > Solanum lycopersicoides. Next base: position 9,768,787 of record CM040621.1, on the reverse strand, counting down.
AGGACATCACATACAAGATCCCTCCACCTTATGAAAAGCTGGCATTATCATTGAACTTGCCAACCATGTCAGATATTCAAGTTAATGAAATTTACCTCAAGGGTACACTTGATTTGGAGACTTTGGCTGCAATGATGGCTTCTGATAAGAAACTTGGGCCCAAACGTCAAGCAGGAATGGGTGATCCCAAGCCACAATTTGAATCTCTTCAGTCACGATTGCGAGCTCAGCCGACTAATAGTGCCGGTCAGAGATTCAGTCTGCAAGTCAGCGAAGCTGCATTAGAGGCTTCTTCCATGCCTGAGGGGGCTGCAGGAGGTATACGGCGTTCCATATTGTCAGACGGTGGTGTCTTACAGGTTTATTATGTGAAAGTGTTAGAGAAAGGAGACACCTATGAGGTCAGTAATTCTCTTTTGTGTTTTATCTCATAGTTATATGGGCACCTAATCCTGTTGCTTATGTCTGAATGTTCATGTGGAGCTGCAGATTATTGAACGTAGTCTACCCAAAAAGCCAAAGTTGGAGAAAGATCCTTTTGCGATTGAGAAGGAAGAAATGGAAAGGATTGGAAAATGTTGGATAAACCTTGCCAGGAAAGAAATCCCAAAACATCATAAGATATTTATCAATTTCCACAGGAGGCAATTGACTGATGCCAAGCGGATTGCAGAAACTTGTCAGAGAGAGGTAGGCGCTGCAAAAGTTTTTTTTTATGTTGATATTTTTCTATTCAATACTGGATCTTGTACGAACAAATTTGTGTGTGATTCTTCAGGAGACTCTGCAATTTTGCACCGCTAGTTGTCATTTGGACATTCTTACTTGAGTTGTGGATTGATTCCTTTTCTGCAGGTGAAAATGAAAGTTAGCAGATCACTTAAGGTGATGAGAGGTGCAGCAATTCGTACAAGGAAACTTGCTAGGGACATGCTCGTGTTTTGGAAGAGAGTTGACAAGGAGATGGTACTTACATTCTACTTCTTTATATTATTTCATTTGAACTTTTTGCTATTACGGTATGTGTAAAAAGTTGCTATTCAAGAGCGACCTGAGCAGCCAAAGAGGAGGGACGAAGGAAGAGTCAGCCATGGTTACCTGCATCCCTTTTTTATCAAAAAGTATCTAACATGGTTAACTGCATCCTTAAATAACCAAAATACAGCTCTCCGTTTTGATGATTTTGAGATTATTATTGCATTATATGAACATCTTAACTTGTACTATCCCAGAGATTTAATGGAAGGTGATATAATATATTTACCTAATCTGTCTCTATAGTTCTGTACCTATTTATATGATATTGTTGTTGTAAGAGTTCCGTTGCACCCAATATTTTGGGTTATATGTTGGTTTAACTACTAAAACTTGCAATGGAGTATTGATACACTTTTGAAATAAGAGAGTATTGTTTATCAGGATTCAGGACTTGTAAATATAATTTTCTAGTATATAGATTTCTTGGAAATGTGAGGAAGAAGAGTGTAGTAGGCTGCTTTCTGTTCTATGCTACTTTGGGTCCGCACAGGTAGGCACTTAAACTTGTATAAAGGTGAACAAGTAGACTTGTGCACACCCAAAGTTGGAGGGCATAGATGCCAGCTGAGCTAATTTAAAGGACACGTTTATGTATTATGCCTAAAGAAAAGGACTTGTAAAGATGCATGTCTGTCGTCGTCTTCCCTCTAGAGGATTGAATATGCTAAATGAACATAGTTCTTCATGAGTTTCTGCTGTTCACTGTTTGACTAGAGGACTTCCTAAAATGTAAAATTTATAATGTTGCAGGCAGAAGTGAGGAAAAGGGAGGAAAAAGAAGCAGCAGAAGCTTTGAAGCGTGAACAAGAGCTTCGTGAAGCAAAGAGACAACAACAAAGGCTCAACTTTCTGCTATCACAAACTGAACTTTACAGCCATTTCATGCAAAATAAATCAACTTTACCCTCTGAGGCTGTGACTTTAGGTGATGAAATGATAAATGACCCAGAAATGTTGTTAGCTTCTACTGAAGTTAGACCTGGAGAGGAAGAGGATCCTGAAGAGGCTGAACTGAGAAAAGAGGCTCTGAAAGCTGCACAAGATGCAGTTTCAAAGCAGAAAATGATGACAAGTGCATTTGATAGTGAATGTCTAAAGCTACGTCAAGCTGCTGAAATTGAACCCTCCCAGCAAGATGCTGCAGCTGCTGACATAGACTTATTGCATCCGTGAGTGTTCGAGTTCCTTCGATATATCATCTTTGTTCTTTTACTGAGAAATTTTGGTGTCACAAATTTCGTTGCTCCTTTCTCTGGGTTGTACTCACATGCTGTTTTGGTACACCTTTAGGTCAACCATGCCTGTGGCTTCTACGGTACAAGCACCAGAATTATTCAAGGGTACTCTTAAAGATTATCAGTTGAAAGGGCTCCAGTGGCTTGTAAATTGTTACGAGCAGGTAAGTTGTTATTTAAAGTTTGTCTCTTTTTGCTCAACCTCTCTGGAATTTATTCTTGGCTGACTTACAACATTCAACTTTATCCATCAGGGTTTAAATGGCATTCTTGCTGATGAGATGGGTCTTGGGAAAACAATCCAGGCCATGGCTTTCTTGGCACATTTGGCAGAAGTAAGCGATCTAGTTCATGTTTTATTTACCACTTTCTTGTAGTAAATTATCAAAATCAAGAACTGTTTGGTAGAGTATCTAGCAACTTGGCTTCATTGATCTCTGCAGGAAAAGAATATATGGGGTCCCTTTTTAGTTGTTGCTCCCGCATCAGTCTTGAACAACTGGGCTGATGAAATTGGTCGTTTCTGCCCTGATCTAAAAACTCTTCCATATTGGGGAGGTTTACAAGAACGAGTGGTGCTTCGAAAGAACATTAACCCAAAACGTCTTTATCGTCGGTAATTTCATTGGCTTTGGCTGTCTTATATATATTACAGGAGTAAAGAACTTGCCTATACTTACTGGTTCTTTCATATCCCCCTCAGTAGTCGTAGATTTGCCTTTCTTTTCCTGTTCATTAACATTCTTGCTTGGTAAGGCACTTATTAGTTTGATGAATAATATTGATGAGGCGAATGCTTCTTAAACTGATCTGCTTGATGTAGTGAAACTAATCATAGGTTAGATGATGGTGTTTGGATTGGGGTGCCTAGGAATATAACATTATGTACAAGTATAGTAAAGAAATAGAGGGAAGGATGGAGCGAGATCGCTTAAATGTCAAAAAGCTAATTCTTCGAGTGAACAATTTTTCTACTTCACAAAGTTGTTGGTCCAAATAATGAGTAACTGCTCACACGGGAAGGCTTGAGATCTTGATGTGAAAATCCAACCGAGCTTTAGTGAAACCAAGCTTATCTGGGTATTTAAACTACCCAATGCAGTTGGTGATTAAGTTAACAATTATATCTGAATTATGAAGAGCATTTCTTGGCAGTGGGAAGGTTGTTAGCATTTTGTTCCTCTCTTGGTTAATCATCCATGCATTTATTAAATAGATAAAATCCATGAGTTGAATATTGTTAATTCATCCTGTCTAAGTTAGTGATGGAACCAAACTTTGATTTCAGGGATGCTGGATTCCACATTCTCATTACCAGTTATCAACTACTAGTGTCTGATGAGAAATACTTTAGACGTGTTAAATGGCAATACATGGTGCTGGATGAAGCCCAGGCAATCAAAAGCGCAAATAGGTCTGATCATCTAGCCTTGAAAACTTTGTCCTACTGTTAATTTAACCCTGTTAATAAGTGTTATCATTTACTGGGAATGTGGTGGAAGCCAAAGCTGCTAAGGAATTCCTAATTGAGTACCAGGATCCCTGCTTTCTAATTGTCATCAAACTTATTAACACACACTAGCTACGGGAACCTATATTACTTGGACTCTCCAAAAGAGTTGCTGTATCCGTGTCGGATCCTCCGAAAAAAATTGCACAGCTTTTGGAAGATCCAACTACACCCAGTGGTATTTTCTAAGAGTCTGTGCTCATAGCTGGGAACAACAATCATATAGTTGATTTCCTTATAAAGATTAAACATGGCTGGACTCTACCTTCATATTCAATCATCTGAAATCTACTTGTACTCAGAACTGGTTGTAAAAACTTGCATAATAACGGTTCTTCTTGTAGCATATGGAGTTTAGGTGTTCGTGCTGAGGAAAGTCATTTATTACGATTTGTAGTTTATTGATTTGATTCTTTGTTCATTTAATTCAGTGTCCATATTATATGATGAGCATATCCTGGACAGGTTATAAGTTGATCAATTTTTAGTAAGATCTGAGTTGAATCTTGATGTGTAATCATTACCGTGCAAAAAATATTAAAGCAGATATGCACATACTGTCGGCTACTGCACCAGACCATGAGTAATAATTTCACGTTAGGTTCTTTCTCTGGTGTCTTTTCCTATTCTACTTTAAGAAATATTTTTCTCCTTTTAACTGATTTTGGAATTATACATGAGTTTCAATTGCTTTCCATGCCTGTTGATATACAAACTATATTTATTTTTCCATCTTCGGGTATAGATGATCTAACAGGGGATGCAAATGGTGACAAGAACATCAACTTACATTTTTCAACTGTCACAATTTAAAACACAGGCGCATTTATTTAAATCTGCACATCATGTATCATGTTTTTTTTTTGTTTTTTTTTGGAGAATGATAACTTAACATCATGTATCATGTTGTACCTGCAGAATAAAATAAATAAGCAAACAAGTTCTTAATCATAACTTCTCTCTCTCACTGTATCTGTTGTACTCTGATTGACAGTATAAGATGGAAGACATTGCTGAGTTTCAATTGTAGAAACCGTTTGCTTCTGACTGGTACTCCAGTTCAAAATAACATGGCTGAGCTGTGGGCGCTCCTCCACTTTATTATGCCTACCTTATTTGATAGCCATGAACAATTTAATGAATGGTTTTCAAAAGGGTACGTATGTTTCAGTATAAGGTGTTATTGCTTTAATGTATCAGTTTTGCATTTTGTGATGGTTCTTTGTGCTCTATGATCAGAATCGAAAACCACGCGGAGCATGGTGGGTCACTAAACGAGCACCAGCTCAGCCGACTGGTAAGGGAGCTTGGTTTTGTATCCAATATCTTCAGATACACCTGACTTATGGCCTACAGTGATTTAATATCTTTCTAAGGAATATTTCCAGTCATTTTGACTTAACAAAAGTAGGCATGTAGTATGGGCATATTGTCATCTTTCATATTTTTTACTTGTCAAGAACACTCCATAATTGAGTAAGCACCTTAAGTGTTCTACTCTTGATTGTGTTATCATATCTTCTTGCATGTTACTGGTGTTAGAACATTCTCTCTTCTATTTAGTTAGAAATATTCTTGTTATTGTTATTTATGAATATGAATCTTGTTTGGATTGTTAATTATCAAACCCTGTAGTAGTTCTCCATCCTTTTCTCTCTGTTTATCTTGATATTATTAGCGTACCTTTTTGGTTAACTAGTGTTTTCATCTTGATGAATTTCTCTTTCTGAAACTTCTAAACAGCATGCAATTTTAAAACCTTTCATGCTGCGGCGGGTTAAAAAGGATGTGGTTTCTGAGTTGACTGGGAAAACTGAAATCACAGTGCACTGTAAGCTGAGTTCTCGTCAGCAGGCATTTTATCAAGCAATAAAAAATAAGATATCCCTTGCTGAGTTAATTGATAGCAGCCGTGGGCATCTTAACGAGAAGAAAATTCTAAACCTGATGAATATTGTTATCCAGCTAAGGAAGGTGATTGATCTCTTTTTTTGTATTGCTCTTTAGTGTTGCATCAGATGATAATTTTATGGTGGACCTGCCATACTACTGTTCTCTCTGATTTTTTTTTTCACTTAGAGTTTTCTATTTCTTTTGTTGATTTGCCAGGTTTGCAACCATCCAGAGCTCTTTGAGAGAAATGAAGGAAGTTCTTACTTTTATTTTGGAGATGTTCCATACTCACTTCTTCCTGCTCCCTTCGGGGAACTTGAGGATGTATTCTTTTCTGGCGGTCGAAGTCCTGTTACATACCAGGTACGGTTTGGAACTCTTTATGCTTCTTCATGGAGTTATTATTGTTTATGTGTGCGCAGAGAGCAGCCTGATTCAGTGCATAATCTGCTTCTAGTTTATTTTATTGATATTTCTGGAACGTTAACAGTTAGTTATAATATCATTCCGCAATTATAATCCTCATTTGGCCACTTCACACCATTCAGTTAGTTATAATATCATTCTGCAATTATAATCCTCATTTGGCCACTTCACACCATTCAGTTAGTTATAATATCATTCTGCAATTATAATAGTCATTTGGCCACTTCACACCATTCAGTTAGTTATAAATATCATTCTGCAATTATAATCCTCATTTGGCCACTTCACACCATTCAGTTAGTTAAAAATATCATTCTGCAATTATAATCCTCATTTGGCCACTTCACACCATTCAGTTAGTTAAAAATATCATTCTGCAATTATAATCCTCATTTGGCCACTTCACACCATTCAGTTGTCATTATTGCCAATTTTTTACATTGAAGTGTGGAAACTATAATTGCCATCTTGAAGGTAAATCTTATGACTTCAGAGGTGATGTTTGATGCTGGATCGTGTCTCTTTCAATAAAGAGGACTGCTGAAGTTACTTTTAACGAAATTAGTGTTGAAAGTTGGGACGTTATTAAATGAACTGACAAGAAATGGACCTTGTAACTGAACCCCAGAAACTAGCTTAAGAGGTGAGAATTGCCCAATGCTATGGAAAGAGACCAATAGAACTCTGCCCAACCGAGTCCCCCATTAACACCCACTCGCACGATCAGGATTAGACATCTGGAGCGTGGACAATATAAGAAGTGGGGCGGAATATCGGGTATTCTATGAAATGAGCTGAGTCCGACTCTAATACCATGATAAGAAAACGGATCTCTGGTCTAACTCAACTTCAAAAGCTAGCTCAAGAGGGGAAGATTGCCTAAAAATCATACAGAAAAACCAATAATACCCTTCCCAACCGACGTGGAAACTCTACAAGAACAAACACTTCAGAAGTATATATTCATGTTGTCTGTTAAGTATGACGTGGTGTAAATATTAGTTTACAAGTGAGATAATATGTGTACTCTAACTTCATTTCTCACATCAAATTATATAATTGAGACCTTATTATTGTGAATTGGTAATCATAATGTCTCAGTAAGCCGTATTCTTCCTAAACCAATAAAGTGCATATACTTGTCAACTAAAATAATCTTATGATCTACAATTTCAAAAAATAAAAATAAAATTATGATCTATTTAGAACTGGGAGCAAAAGTAGCCTGGGCCATATCTGGTATGAAACCACCCCAAACTATCGCTATATGATGTAACTTTTACAACTATTTCTATAAAATATAATTAGAGACCTAAGAGTTAGCTAAGCGACCTACCAATTTAGAAACACGTAAAATACATAAAGCAAAAATACCCGATCTTTCTGTTTCAAAGGGAAAAAAAGCAAAAATATAGCAGTACTCTTCATACCTAAATCCATGAAAAGGGTTTAAAAAACTGCTTAGCATTCTGCTAGAAAGTATAGTATATCAATAAAACTATTGCATCTATATAAATAAATTCAAAAATGCCGGATCGAAATATCTTAAATAAACAACAAAACCAATGAAACATCTTGCTCCAAAATCACATCATACTTCGATAAACTAATAAAATGATCAAATTCTCACCAAACATTTCTTCATAACAACATTCCACAGTTCTAAGTTAAGTCGATCATCACACATGACAGTTCGAGAACATTCTGTAACAGAAAATTTAACTTCACAGAAAAAATTGAAAACATTTTTAAAAAAAGGTTGCTGAATAACTTTTTGATTTGTGTGACATTGAAATGAATAAGGTGGGAACTTACTTTATAGTACCTAAAAAATTCCGTAACTCCAATTTATAGGGTGGAACATGGAGTTTATTTGATTTTAAAAGTTTGTGTTATGAAGTCATACGGTAAATCCGTTCTAATATGTTTAGTCTTTTACTATACCTGAAATAATGAGTAAATTAAAGCACTCAACTAATGAGAAAATAGGATACTTTATTATTCTGCATATTCTTTTAGTGAAAACATAAGAGATAAAAAGCCAAAAAGATTAAGAGTGTAGATAAATAGGAATCTTGACCTAGGAGAGGGCTGCATCATTCTTGTTTTTAATATATATATATATATATATACACACACACACACACACACAATTATGATTTAGAAAAATGAGACGAATCAGACCAAAAGAGGAATATAAAGCATAAGCAGGAGAAAGCAAGTAGAAAGGTCGGATATTAATTTCCTTAACCAATAGAATGTAGTGGACTGGTAAATGTCATTAATTATTGATATATTTAATGTTATTACAAAGATACTTGATAAGTAGTAGCAAAACCAATTTTTTAAGAAAAAGGCCAAAAAAGGGTAAATATGAATGAAGGTCATAGAGTGGTGCCACATCACTTTGGTGTGTGTGTGTGTGTGTGTATATATATATATATATATAATAATAATAATAATAATAATAAAAATATTGTACGATTCGATCAACTAGGGCCACTTCAGCAAGATGTTCCTAAATATATGCATGTGACAACTGTGAAATGTCGGCTTAGTGGGACTTCTTAATAATCAGGAAATTTCAAGCTTATTTAACTTGCTCTTTCGTATCATATATCCCTTTCAGATGCCAAAGCTGGTTTACCAGGGAGCTAATAGATCGAGCATGCTTCACTCTACTATGGGGCAGGGTGTAAATAAAGAATTATTTGAGAAGTACTTTAACATATATTCTCCGGAGAATATTCACCGCTCAATACTCCAAGAAATTCATGAGTCAGATGCTGGATATATACGGAGTGGAACATTCGGTTTTACTCGTTTAGTTGATATGTCACCCATGGAGGTTGCATTTTCGGCAACTGGTTCTTTATTGGAGAAATTGTTGTTCTCAATTGTGAGAGCCAACAGACAATTTTTAGATGAAATTTTGGACTTGATGGAGTCTGGGGATGATGATCTCTGTTGTAGTCACCTTGGAAGGGACAAAGTAAGAGCAGTGACACGAATGTTATTGCTTCCATCAAAGTCAGAAGCAAATTTTTTAAGAACAAGACTTGCAACGGGGCCTGGTGATGCACCATTTGAGGCTTTGGCCATGGAACATCAGGATAGGCTTTTAGCTAATGTTAATCTCTTGAAGTCAATATACTCCTTTATTCCTAGAACAAGAGCACCTCCTGTAAGTGATGTTATATTGTTTGCTCTTAGTGCTTTCCATGTGTACGGAATGGGTTACTAACTACCAGATGTATCTTGCAGATAAATGCTCATTGCTCAGATAGAAATTTTGCTTACGAAATGCTTGAAGAACTACACCATCCATGGATTAAAAGGTTGTTGGTTGGGTTTGCGCGCACATCGGAATATAATGGTCCTAGGAAGCCAGGTGCCGCACACCATTTAATACAAGAGATAGACTCTGAATTACCCATCACACAACCTGCTCTTCAGCTTACGTATCAAATTTTTGGGTCATGTCCACCCATGCAACCATTTGACCCTGCAAAGATGCTAACGGCATGTCATCTTTTCCTTTTATCTGTTCCTTCTATTTCCTTTTCTCTTTAATATACAATGTGCCTTCAAGCACACAAGTATCTAAATTTAATTTTCCTATGTAATTACAGGACTCAGGGAAGCTTCAAACACTTGACATATTATTAAAGCGTTTGCGAGCAGGGAATCACCGTGTTCTTATCTTTGCACAAATGACAAAAATGTTGGATATTCTAGAGGTATTTGAATCTTTCTGCTACTCCTTGGTGGTTTTAATTTGTATTTTCGCGATGATATGATATTAGCAGCAGTGGCAGATTGCCTGTTTGAAACTCTTATGTACGGTTTTAGCTCTTGGGAGTTGAGAAGAGTGAGACTCTTTTGAGGGGAAGTAAATTTACTGGTATCTGATCAAAGTTCTCTGGGCAGTGGTGGTTGCAGTAATGCTTTGGTTCACTAACCAGGCTGGTATAGATGCAAAATGCAGCTTGCATATAAAAACTTCTTTGTGAAGTTTCTGATTAAAGATCAAAAAATAATCATGGTTTGCTAAAGTAAGCACTGCTATATGTTTGTCATGTAGTACCTTATCCCATGTTTTTGTGCTTTAGGGTACAGTTCTCTTCAGATGTCAATGTTTGGAAGAGGTTTGTAGCTCATCTAGGAAGAACTATTTGATAACTGATACTTAGACTGACCCATGCATGAATTATGAATTTTGGTTATCATTTTCTTTTGAAGTCCAACCAAACTTACGTTACATTGAATCATGGAGTGGTTTCTTGAGCATACTATATGAAGGTGGGCATACTACAACAAGAACTATGCTTTATAGTGTATGAACAACAACATACCCAGTATAGTCACACAAGTGGGGTCTGGGGAGGGTGGGGAAGTTAGAGTGTACGTAGACCTTACCTGACAAGGTAGAGGTTGTTTCCAAAGACCCTTGGCTCAAAGAAAGCAAAAATACAACATTTATGAAGACAAGCAATAGCAGGATAGTAAGAAAATAGAGGCATTTGAGACGACAAGTAGTAATAGAAAAATAATAAAAATACAGAAACATTAAAATAATAAAATACTGAAAATAATACTAATTCTCCCTTCTAACAGGAGAGACCAGATGCAAAATTATTAATAGTGTATGAAGCTAAGCATGAAAAAACAGATCCTATGTGAAGCTGTTATTGAGATTCTCTTATAGTGATTTCCCTGTTTGCTTCATTTATCTTATAATCAGTTCAGCTTGCAAAGACCAGAGTATGTTTTCTACTGCAACATAATCCCATTACTAGGGAATGGGTTTAAAATTGAAAGCGTAAAGGAACTTTGCACTTGTGAAATTGCTAATGTTTTCACTTGCTTTGCAGGATTACATGCACTACAGGAAATATAGGTACTTGAGGCTTGATGGATCTTCCACTATAATGGATCGACGAGACATGGTCAAAGATTTCCAGCATCGGTATGTTTTGAATTCGAAGGGACTTATAATCCATTTATGTTGTATTTGTACTGACTTATGTTGATTGCCTCATAGGAACGACATCTTTGTGTTCTTGCTGAGTACAAGAGCAGGGGGGCTTGGTATCAACTTGACAGCTGCTGACACTGTCATCTTCTATGAGAGTGACTGGAATCCAACTTTAGATTTACAGGCTATGGATAGAGCTCATAGGCTGGGTCAAACTAAGGATGTAGGTTTTCAACTTCTACATTTTCCTTTTTGACCACTTTACTCTATTTCTAAATATAATGATATTGTGTCATCTTTTCCTGGGCAATGTTGCTTTTGGAAGAAATTAGAAACACTGCTTAAGAACTCATAAAGAAAAAAAGATGACTGAGAACTTGCTTGCATCCAAGAGAAGCCAGTTTAGCTAATCAGTTGGTTTATGCAGAAAAATGTCACAACCCAAAACGAGTTATGAGTGGCACCCACACTTAATCTCCTAGATGGGCGAACAAAAAAATCCAAACCCCAACTTATATTAAATATCCAACTTACGAAATACAACCATAATGCGGAAGGTCAAAACTTATTAATGTGTAAACAAAATGTACTAGCGTCTATTACATTAAAATCTGGTAGTGGATGTTCTTTCATTTCTTTGGTCAGACATTAAGATGAGCAATAAGAAAAATCTCCACCTATCTTTGTCTGCAAATGTGTACTTTCATGCCAATAGTGTTTCTTTTACCTTGTTTCATGAAATTCCTAATTCCAACTTTTTTTGAGTTTACCGTATTACATTTTCTGGTGAAAATGATGACAAAATAATTAGCAAATGGCCTTTCTTTCCTGTGATCATTTTTCGTCCTGTGTAAAGAGGTATTATTTCACTTGCAGGTTACTGTTTATCGCTTAATCTGTAAAGAGACAGTTGAAGAGAAAATTCTGCAGAGAGCCAGTCAGAAAAACACCGTGCAGCAGCTTGTCATGACAGGTGGACATGTCCAGGGTGACCTTTTAGCTCCGGAAGATGTTGTTTCTTTGTTGATTGATGATGCACAACTGGAGCAGAAAATGAAGGAAATTCCTCTTCAGGTGGAATATAAGAATAGCGTTTGGAATCTTCTTTTGAGAATTAACTCTCCCCCCCCCCCCCTCCCTTCCTTTTTCAGTGTATTCTTGTTTCTAACTGCGCAATATGGTGTTGGTTCATTTGCAGGCTAAAGAGAGACAAAAGAGGAAAGGTGGCACAAAAGGCATTCGTATTGGTGCAGATGGTGATGCATCATTAGAAGATCTTACAAATAGTGAATTTGTTGGGGATGACGCTCTTGAGCCGGAGAAAGCAAAATCAAGTAATAAAAAGGTGATCATTTTCCCACTTTCTTCTCAGAATCAAATATTGTTTTTGAATTTGACCCTTTTCACAGACTTAGGGTTGTTTAGTTACTCTTTCTGCATTAAATTACCTTCATCTGCATGATGTGGCCAAGTTTGTGTTGGATAAGCCATCGTAAACGACATTGTAGAGAAGAAATCCATGTTTTTTTCCTTAAAAAAAAGGAAATGTCAGACTTGATGACAAATATGGCCACCAAATGTATACTTCTGTGCTCTTTTTGAAATTATAATTCCTTTAGCTGTTCTTGTTGCACAACAAACAAGCTCAACTGTATAGTAAACATTTCGATGCATGTTAGTGTGTTGACTTGATTCATAATCTTCGATGTGCAGAGGAAAGGTTCCACAGACAAGCAAACCCCAAGATCAAGGCCTCAAAAGAATCCAAAAAATCTTCAATCTGCATCACCCAACTCACTATTGGAAGATGATATAGATGGGTTTCCTCAAAACATTGGCATGCAACAACAAAGGCCAAAAAGACAGAAGAGGCCAACTAAGAGCGTAAATGAGAGCCTTGAACCAGCATTTACTGCCACCATTCCTATGAACCGAGAGGCGAACCATAACCATCCTTCGTCGGATATCAGCTCTGGTGGTGGGAGAGGAGGGGTTGAGGAAGAGGCATGGAGACATAACAATCCGTATGCTGGCTAATAACAGGACAAGTGAAATATTACATCTTTTATCAAGCTACCATTCTTTCTCCTCTTGGGTGGGGGTTAGGGGAGATCGATTGCAGACTTGGAAGCAGAAGCCGATTACTTTCCAGTAGAACGCTGTAGTAGTATGAGAAGGAAGTGCAGAACTGTATATTAGTTGTACAGATTATTCATAGGACTCTGCGGGGCACGAGACTTCTTGGCTGCTATGCTTGAAATATAGTGATGTACAGTAGGCATTGATTTTGGTTAAATAGTGGAAATTAATGTAATCGCCAATATTTTGCAAATTTTTCTCCTGGTAGAGATTTTTGTTGACAATATGTATTTACAAGGGGATGGGTGATCTTATAGAGCCATCAAAAGAAAAGATTTTGGTGATCATAGTCTATAATTGTGACCATTGGTTACTATGATTACATTAATCATCTGGTCAATGCTCTAGGCACAAGTCGACTTTTTTTATCGCGTTGTCTTCTATTTCATGATCCTGAATTCTTGTTTCACGGTACCTAAACGCTAAAAAAGGAGTGTAGATTTTCTAGAGGCAATGAGTGTCGTTGTCATTACAAAATGGTTCCAAATTTTTTTTGTCATAATTCCAAATATTCATGAATTTCTGTTTTCAGACATGTAGCTTATTTAGTCGTTTCATGAACAAATACTTGAATTTGATTACTGTTTCAGAAACCCCTATTAACCAAGAGGAAAATCACAAGTATCCTTCGATATATATTAGCTCTGGTGGTGGGGATACACAATAATGTCTTTAATAAATAGTTAAGTCACAACTCATGCCACAAAATGATTGAAAACTACGACAAGAACGAAATGAATTTTGTTCTTTATATTCAACCATTTCGTTTTTCAATATAAAAAATTTAATTGAATAGGATAAATGGATAGATATATCTTCCCATTCACACACACACATATATATATATATAGATATATTTACGGTACGTGTGTATCATATATATAGTATATGATGTTGTAAAATAGAATTAATACTATTAAAAATAAAGTTTTTAGTAAATAATTATAATTGAAAGAACATAGGATAAATACTTTTAAATGATTAATACATTTTGTCATAGAGTTACTTGTATTTTCAGATCAAAATACATTCAAAAGTTTAAGTATGGGGAGAAAGTGACATTTCTTTGGTAGTATTATTTTTACTTCATTCAATTGTGTAAACAAATCAAACCAGCAAAATTTTAAAAAAAATATCAATACAAAAAATGTCTCTAATAGCCTTTCCTTCAAGGTTATGAACATAAATGATGGACACCATTTAAGTATAATTTTTCTCTTAAACATTCATACTTGAAATTTAGTATGTGCATGACACTAAAAAAGATTATCATAAATATTTTAATATTTTATCTTTATACGTAATCTATCTTTTACAAAATATTATTACTCAATTAATATTTAAGTAAGACTATCATAGAGAAATAATTTTACAAAAAAAAAGTACTTTATTGTTATGACGAATGATGGTTAAATATATATGAACGTCACCATCTTTGGTGAAAAATATTTTATTTCTTTAAGTTTCTATCTCATCTTTATAGAATTGTAGTCTTCTCCTATTTTTCGCCGCGTACATCATATAGTTGTTGTCTAATGAAAGTATCTAGTATCTTATGGATGTGGTATCGTGATATAAACTATTAAACTTTTTCAACTATAAAAATTAAATGATGCATCTTATGACATAACATTTTCTCAAATTAAAAAAGAACACAAAATAACAGGACATTCATACTTAAAATTTTCATACTCAATAAAAATATAAAAAAGAAAAATATATGGAATAATACATAGCCAATGAAGAAGGAAGACAAAAATATATGTTTATTCTATATTCACTATAGATTATAGTGTTACATTAAATTGAAATGTCTTGCACCAACACTTCACTTTATCCGTTCATTTTTACTTACATATCTATTAAAAGAAAATTATTATTCATGACTATATTATCATATTATAAGTAAACGTTGAAGATCTATTTTTGAAATAGTGAATCAAAATTAATAAGGAAAAATTACGCAACAAAATAAACTTATACTATTTAATTACTCATCATAGCTATAGTTTGCTATAATTACCACTCGTGACTAACATTATACATTAATTACGTGAGTTAACTTCGAGTTTGTATAATTAGTCACGTTTGTATATGTATAATTCGTCAGAATATACAAACACATATGTATAATATACAATCATTTAACCTATATACATATACAATTCACCTCTCTCCCACCCTCTCTCCCTCGCCTCTCTCCTCCCTCTCCCAATCTCGCCCGCATCTCTCCTCCCTCTCCAATCTCGCTTTCCCTATACACAAACGTATATGTATAATATACAATTATATACATATATGATTCACCTCTCTCCCACTTTCTTCCCTCTCTTGCTCGCCTCTCTCCTCCCTCTCCCAATCTAGCTCGCCTCTCTCCTCCCTCTCTCAGTCTCGCTCACCTTTCTCCTCCCTCTCCCACTCTTGCTTACCATATATACATATACATATATATAATATACAATTATGTAGCCGATATACATATACAATTCACCTTTCTCCCACTCTTTCCCCCTCTCTCTCTCCTCTCTCTTCTCTCTCCCAGTCTCGCTCGCCTCTCTCGTCCATATAACATGTAGCTACGAATTGTAATTATCAAACTATAGTTATGGAGAGTAATTAGGCTATTTTTAAGTGGCTATATGTGAAAGTTTCCTAATTAATAATTCAATGGACTACGTTGATACCCGTTGTTTTAGCAAAATTAGAAAGTAACTCCTTTGTTTGAGGGTAAAAGAATAACAAATGAAAAAACAAAGAAGAAATATCTTTACCCAGATCATATAACTTTTTTCACATTTGTTTACTATTATTGTCTTTCTCACAAATTTTCGTCACTGTTAACTCGTGAAAATCGTAAGAAAATATACGAGTGTGAATTGATGAATGATTTGTTACAATTTGTTCACCAACTCTTTCTTATGTGGTACCTCGAATTTCGTTGAATTTTGAACTTAATCAATTGTTGCAAATAACTTTTGAGTTTTTTTAAAAAAGAAGAGTAGAAAATTTCAAAAAATCATAGTTTGAAAATGAAAGGAAACTCCTCTATTTATTACTAACAAATAGTAGTATGAATAAGTGCTAATTTGTGTCTTATCAGAAAGTTACTTCCTCCTACCCATTTTATGTGGGACAATTTCCTTTTTGGTCAGTCCCAAAAAGAATGCCACATTTTCTTATATAGTAAGTATTTAAAGATACAATTCCTCTTTTACCCTTGTTGGTCCCACTTAATTTAAAGATAGTACACTAATACATTTATGAGGAGAGAGAAAAGTAAATTTACTTTTTTAAAAGGTAATTTGGTAAACATTTCAAAGTTTTCATTATTTCTTAAATTCCGTGTCCGATCAAATGTTACCACATAAAATGGGACGAAGGGAGTATAACATTTCGAAAAAGTCATTGCTCATGGAAAAAGGCACAACCCTTTGAAAAAATTACAAAAATTTCACAACCCATCAAAAAAATCACAACCATTTAAAAAAGTCACGAACTCTTTGAAAAAATCACAACCGTTTAATGTGAAAAGGTTTCAACTTAATATTATTAAACTTTTAAATGAGGGTATTATAAAAATTTAATATTTGTATAGGAGTTCATCGTTTAAGGTAATATAAAAAATATAAATATAAAATAGATATAGAAGATAGATAAATATAGATAGATTAGCACTGATCAAAATGGATTTACATAAGTAGCATAGCAAGAAGCCCCAAAGTTTATAACAAGAGTAACAAGAAAGGCATACATAATGTGATAGGAAAACACGCTTTTATTTCATATTACAAGTCTCATTAAGTTCCTCAACATATTTTCTGCCAAACCAAAAGTGCACCACTAACTTGCTTAAGTCATCGCCCCTCGTCAAGTCTTCAGAAACGCTTCAACAGAAATGGAAGCTTAACTCAAAGGTTAAGGGCTTGGGCATGATGACGAATGTGATCATCAATGAAGGTGGCAATGAAGAAGTAAGAGTGGTCATAACCGGGTTGCAGCCGCAGCAGTAGAGGAACATTAACCTTTTTACATGCCTCTTCAAACTTCTGTGGCAGCAGTTGATCTTTATAGAATTTGTCATCCTCCCCCTATACAATAATACAATCAAAAGCTCTAATAAGTTGAGAAATACATTTGGTCATATCTTCATAGGTAATATAAGGATACAATCACCTAATGATTTACTCTTTTATATATCTGCAAGCAGAAAGAAGATCATATATTGAAGGATGTTGTCCTTTTATTTCTCCAAAGGGGCCTAGATCAAGGGATACTGATAGAAGCCTCAAAACATCTCTCAGCAATGAGCTATGGCATAACATCCTCTATAACTGTTTAAATGAGCAGCTACTGTAATCCAAGACTATCAAACTTCATATAAGGACAAGTCTAAGTTCTCACATTGTCAACTGTGACGGGCATAGCTGTTTCTGTAATAACTATGATGAGCTACAAAGGAAAACAGAAACAGCCCGCTCTCTTCGCGGATCAGATTAAAGAGAGAAGCTACACAAACACGGAAGAACTTTTTTTCCTTAATAGATATAAATGTGACTCTAAAAAAAGAACTAACCAGGATGCTATTCTTGGGCAAAATTGTACTCATTAAACCCTACAGCCAACTGCAGAAAGCTCATGATGCAGATCAAAAATTTTGAGTTTATGGGTTCTGGATTCTAGAACTATCTATACATAAATAAGTGGATTTATCACAAATACAGGGTTTTGTCCAAAGCTACTTAGTTCTGCCGAATCAGTAACTAGAACTCTAGATCGCCCTTGCATATCTCTTGATAACTTCATATGTAGAAGAGAGACGGTTAACAACATATAACCAAAATGGACAATTCAAGAAATTTCTTCGCCAAACAAGAGATTGATCTGTACCTGATCGATAAGAATGGTAGCAGAGACATCATTATATTTTGATACAAGGCAAGTAGCATCATATTCCTGCATAAAGAGAAGTTAAAACATCGATAAGATGAAGAAACCTCCAAAATTTCTAGTTTTATGCAGCAGTCACTTGAAGAACATACCTCCCAATCAGCTTTATTTTCACCCAAGTAGTTTGTAAAAGCCTTAAGGCCCCAGGGACAGTTAACGGGATTTGCAATAGGAGCAAAGGCTGATACTGACTGTCAAGAATACGCAAAATAATGCTTGTGATTATTCACATGAATTCAAATGGAAAATAAAGCTCTTAATAAGCTTTAAAGAGATGACAATGCATCAATGTTCAATATTCCAAGCTTCGGACTCAGAGCAGGCTAGGTTTTAGTCTGTGTGTAGAGACAATGAGACATAAGTTTCATAGAGAAATACCTTATACTTATCCAGGTTTTTCAGGTAGATTGTCAGTGCTCCATGTCCACCCATAGAGTGACCAAAGACAGATGCCCGTGACGTATCAAGTTCAGGAAAGTTTTCATGAAGAAGTGTCGGCAATTCTTTGACCACATAGTCATACATCTTCCAGTTCTTCCATTTCTCTTGTGTTGCATTTAGATAGAAACCAGCACCTACCAAAAGAAAATTTTAAAAGGTGTCATATGTTGTCGAATTCTGCATATAGGAACTTAGACAAACATCTCAGCTAAGAGTTATCATGAACTTAGGTGGCACTGTGAATAACCCATACCTTCGGAAAAAGATAAGTGTATGAGAAATTAAATAGTACATAGTGATCTCCTGAATTTTGTTGACAGACTATGTTTGGCCTGAAATTTGGTGTGTCCACCAAAAATGGCCTGATGATGAATACTCATTATGTTTGCCATGACTAACGTCGTTCATTTAGGCATTTGAGGGTCATGTAACCCGAGTTCATGAATCTGATTACTTTTCATGTCTATTAGCACATGCTAATTGGTCTGAAATTTGGTTTGTCCATCGGAAATAGAATGGTAATTAATACTCATCATGTTTGCCATGATTAACATCGTTCATTTAGGCGTTTCAGGGTCATGACATCCGAATTCGTGAATGTGAATACTACATGTGTTACTACATGCCAATTTTTCTGAAATTTGTCGACGGACTCAGTTTGGCCTGAAATTTAGTGTCCTTCGAAAATGACCTGGTGATCAATACTCACCATGTTCGCCATGAACAATGCCGTTCATTTAGGCAATTACGATACCCGGAATCATAAATTTGATAACTTTTCATATGTAATAACTAATACATACTGATTTTCTCAAATATTGTTGACGAACTCCGTTTGGTGTGCCCTACAAAAATGGCCGGATGATCAATATTCATCATGTTCGCCACGACTAACATCGTTCATTTAGGCATACCAGGGTCATGAAACCCAAAATCATGAATTTTATTAGTTTTATGTTTTTTAGTACATGTTGATTTTCCTTAGGTTTGTTGACGAACTCCATTTGGCTTTAAATGTGGTGTGTCCGTCGAAAATATCTTGGCATATTCTTCCATGGAGCTAAGGTCCAAAATATGGAAGAAACAAGCGTTTCCACGACTCTACCACCCAGTCAATTATGTTCCACTTAATCCCTCTTTCATGGCCACATATCTTTCTGGCTAAGGAATGGGAAATCTTTCTCCGGTTACATGAATCCAATTTTCATTTCATCCGGGAAAAGCCATCTTATCAATACTCACCATGTTCGCCATTACTATTGTTGTTTATTTAGTCTTATCAGGTTCATGAATTTGATTCTTTTTCTTTTGTATTAGTACATGCTGATTTTCATGAATTTTGTTGACAGACTTCATTTGGCCTTGAAATATAGTGTCCATCGAATATTGCCTGATGGTCAATATCACTATGTTCGCCAAGACTAACACCATTCATTTAGGCATTTCAGGGTCATGATTAATAGTTGGTGGACATCATTTGATTTTTTGAGAAAAGTTGATTACATTTTAGCTTATAAAATGAAAGCTTTGACAGAGTACTGCCAAACAGAAATTTAACTGAGGGGGAAAAGGGTGGAGAAGGCATCTTTGCTGATGAAGTATGAAGAACTTCTGAAAGATAAGGAAGTGGCCTGGGGGCAGAGATCCGGGTCCATCTGGGTGAAGGAAAGAGACAGAAATACAAACGTTTTTCATAAAACTGCTTATTCCCACAAAAGATGTAACAACATTGATCACTTAGTCATAAAGGATGAATTAATTTCAGATCCTCGGAGAATCAAGAATGAGATTTTGGACTTCTACAAAAATAAACTCTATATCGTGACTGAACAATGGAAACCAACAAGCAATTTTGGGAACTGTCCAGCAGTTTCTGAGGAGGAAAAGGATCTCTTTCAGATCAGATTGGAAGAACAAGAAGTTTTGGGGAGTCTAACAATATTTGCTATAGATAAGGCTCCAGGTTTTGATGGCTTTACAATGGGATTCTTTATCAATTGTCGGGAGGTGCTCAAGCATGACATTATGGAGGTGTACTATAACTTTCACTCTCATGTTTTCTTTGAGAGGAGTCTCAATGCAACTTACATTGCCTTGGTCCCTAGAAAAATGGTGCAAAAGAATTGAGGAATTTCAAACCTCGCAGTATTTACCGATCATTGCAAAGGTTCTGGTCAACAGGTTGAAAAGGGTAATGGAAAATAGGTAGATGCCCAACATATGGCCGTCATAAAAGAGAGGGAAATAATGGATGTCATCTGCTATAGCTTATGAAGCAGTGAACTCAAGACAGAACCAGAAGAAGCCTGGAATTCTTTGCAAGTTAGATATTGAAAAAGCATATGAATATGATCATGTGAATTGAAATTTCTTATTAAGCATGTTACAACAAGTGGGATTTGGAGTGAAATGGATCAAGTGGATGAAATTTTATATATCTACTGTCAGATTCTCAGTAATAATTAATGGTTCCTAAGGAGGTTTCTTTCCTACTCAAAGAGGTCTCAAAGAAATCTCGGGCAGGGTGACCTTTTGTCTCCTTTTCTTTTCATAATTCCCATGAAGGTTTTAACATCATAGTTAAAAATGCTAAACAATGGGTGGATTAATAGCTTTGAGGTAGCAATATGTTGATGACACGTTGATCTTTTGGGATGCAGAGGTGGAGCAACTGAGAATTTTGAGAATTATTTTGGTGCTCTTTGAAGATGTTATTGGGCTGCATATTAGTTGGCAAAAGAGTCATATTTTCCCAATTAATGAAGTTACAAAAATGGAGGCCTTGGTAATGTTTTTGGGGAGAGAAGTGGGGGCTCTGCCTACTTCATATCTTGGCATGTCATTGAGGGCCAATCTAGGAATCTGGAACAATGTACCAGAGAAATGTGAGAAAAAACGCTTAAGAGGGAAGTTTCGATACTTGTCACTGGGAGGAAGGCTCACTCAGATATATTCAGTAATAGATTCTTTGTCAACCTATATGATGTCCTTTCTCCCCTTCCTGTGGGAGTTATTCAAAGGTTGGACATCATAAGAAGGAAGCTTTAGTGGCAAGACCATCTGGTCAAGTGGAAGGAGGTAATTCTCAACAGAGCTCAAGGTGGATTGGGAATTAAAAACTTAAAGAATCACAGTAAAGCACTCGAACTGAAGTCGTTTTGGAGATACCCTCAAGACCATCAAGCTTATGGAGCAAGGCGATTAAAGCTAAACATGAAGCAGAAGACTGGACGACTAAACCAGTTGATTCAGCTTATGTTGTTAGTTTTTGGAGATCTACCAGGGTATTAGGGCCTGCTATGATGAATCAATCAAGTCTCCATGAGAGTACAAAATGGTAGCAGGACAACTTTCAGGAGTGATAATTGGAAGCTGATATGACCGGGACATCTGCCCCTGCTGAGACGAGCCTTTATTGTAAGTTTCTAGTAGTATTTCTTTTCTTTCTTTTGTCTTGACTTCGCATAAGGAACGGAAGAATCAGAATTTGGAAGCATATAAATCATATCAGCAGAGCTCTAATAGATGGCAGCGACATATAACCACCACTGATTCATCAAGGGAAAACATATAGAGCAGACATGTAGAAACATAAAGGGAAGCCCTTAAACTCCCACATGGGCTATGTGGTCGTATACATGTCAAATTCTATATAAGTACATAGTTGACACTTCCCTGATCAATCATCAAGTTCAACATTACTTAGTTCGAAGAGGCATACATTATTTGACGTACCTACTCCAAAATCCCAGCTGTCTGACTCTCCTTCCACATTTAGGCCTCCTGTAATAGGACAAGACAATATTCAGTTAGATTCATAGCTGTGTTAACAAAAGGAACTAGAAACAAGAATAGTTTGATTAAAGAAAATTATCATCCAATAATTTGCTAACTTCAGCTACACACACGCGTGTGCGCACACACAACACAACACACACAGACACACACACACACATATATATAAGCCAGTCCCGGCAGTAAAAGTCCAGCACATATGACTACATGGAGTATACTCAATAAGACCACCCCTTGGGCCCAACCATATCTAATGAATGACGTTACAAAATACAGCCACACAGCATTTACAGAAAACGCAAAACAAAAAGATACTTACTTGGAGATGTATCTGGGACAATAAGTGCCACGCCCTCACTAGAAGCAGCACGTTGAGCACCAGATTTAGCTATAAAGTTCTCATCCGTGCACGTTAAGCCAGAGAGCCAGTAAAGCACCTAATAATTGGTGCATCCATGGCAGCATTAGTAATTCACATAGCTAACCAATATCATTACTCATGTACCATTACAAAACAAGTCCATCAAAATTTACCCAACACTGCATAAAAGATATCACAAATACTCTACTACCACTTAATAATGCATCAAAAACAACATACCCAATGTAATCCCAACAAATGGGGTCTAGGGAGGGAAGTGTGTACGCAAACCTTACCCCTGCCTAGTAGAGCTAGAGAGGTTGTTTCCCATAGACCCTCTGCTTAAAGAAAACATTTCAAATTCATCCAAGTGAAAATTCTTGAGATACACATAACATTACAACAATCAATTACCTACGCATCAATCCAAGCTAACGTCGGTTAAACAAATTCTTTTATACCAACTGCACCTGTTCTGATCAATTGCATTCCGATTAAGGTCTTAAGAACTAAAAAAGATTAACTTGATAAGGTAACAAGAACAGATCGTCCACATAAGTTCACTAAACCAACAAATTAACAAAGAAATCAAAAACTCAAACCCGAAAAACAAAAAAATTAGTACTTGAAACCCATAAAACATAAAGGATAACAAAACTAATGGGTTCTATAAGAAAAATTCTGAAATGGGTCTAGAATAAACCCATAAAACCTAGAGCATAATAAATTTGAGACATTTAAGTACAATTCTGAAATGGGTTCTTGAAAAAAATGAAGAAAACCCATAAAACCTAGAGCATAATAAATTTGAGACATTTAAGTACAATTCTGAAATGGGTTCTTGAAAAAAATGAACAAAACCCATAAAACCTAGATGATAATCAAATTAATGGATAATTTAAGCAAAACCCTGAAATGGGTTCTTGAAAAAGATGGAACTTACAGGGAATTTGTGAGAAGGGGAAGAAGAAGGAGGAAAAAAGATATGGAAATTCATTGAACATCCAACAGTTGGACTATAGTGTTTGTATCTCTTGTTGTAACCTCCAAACATCTTGGAAATGCTGATTTCTGTTGGCTTGATTTCCATTTTTTGTTACAGCAACAAGGATGAAGCTCAATCAGTGAAAGTTTCTGTTGAAGATTAGCAAAACAGTAGTGAAAGTGACACTCTTTTTTTCTTATCATAGAACAAACACTAGTAATTACTAGTTAGGGTTATATAGTAGAATAATAATAGAGACACGTGTCTTTATTTGGTTTCTTTGCCTTTTTTTTTTTTTGAAGGCGGTGGGGGGTCTTTGTGGCTGTGTATTTTGATTTTGAAGTTTATTGGTTTGTATCTATTATTAGTGTGTAGAGATGTCAAATCGTTTTAGAATCATTAAGATATTGACTTATCGATTATTGATTTATCGATATTGATCGTTATCGATTTGACCGTTAAGATTTGACAAAAAAAATATTGAAAATCACTTAACAAGGTGACAAATCAAATGAATCAACTTGCATTTTTCTCAAAAGCAAACACTTTTACATAGTAGAATAACAAAGAATTTGAGACAGGCTGAAATAAACGTAGGAAACTAAATTTAATTGTGAAGAACTTTATATACAAAATGGTATAAATATAATTATGTAATTTACTATCGGTTAACTCGTTAAGAAAAAAATATCAAACCGTTAAGAACCGATAATCTGATAACAAAAACAATCAAAATCGTTATTCAAATTACTAAATCAA
Organism: Solanum lycopersicoides; assembly: GCA_022817965.1. NCBI lineage: Eukaryota > Viridiplantae > Streptophyta > Magnoliopsida > Solanales > Solanaceae > Solanum > Solanum lycopersicoides. The sequence goes on along the minus strand of CM040621.1, from coordinate 9,744,280 downwards.
TAACCCATTATTGGTAAATCAATAACTTATTTCAGTTTGGATTATCGATTTCAGTTCAGTTTTAAACAATCATAATCAATGGCAAAGTCAAAACTTTGACTAATGGGTGTCAAAATACAAAGAAGTAAAATCATGTTGAAGTCAAGGAGTGTCAATATATATATATATATATATATATATATATATATATATATAATAAAAATAAAAAAATTAGCAAACTAGTCACAAAATTTAACATAATTATTAAAAATATTTACACTTTAAAATAATTATTAAAAATGTCAATATATCAATATTTTAAAAAAATAATTGAATCATAATATAATTAATCTTCATTTCTTTTATTTCTCAAATTAGGTCATTATTTATTTCACTATCCCGTAAAAAAAAAAAATTCATCACTCACTTACCCCTTTTTTAAGGTCTAACCCCCAAATCACTATTTTTTCTCTCTTCTCCTTTCCATCATTATTATCTCCTTTTTCTGTTAAAAAAAAAAATAACTCTTCAAATTTTCTACACTTTGTTTAAGAAAATGCACAATTAATTCAAAAAATTCTTCACTCATCGATAAAGTAAATTTAAAGTCAACAAGTATTTTATGAAGTTTCTTGTGATTTTGTTTTCATATTCAACAAGTATTTTATATTTTGAATTTTTCGTCATTTAATTAGTATTGTCTGATTTTTTGTGAGTATGTTTTCATATTCACAAAGTATTTTGTGAGATTTTTCAATTTTATGTATTTCAGATTTTTCGTCTTTTAAACAATATTGTTCGATTTTCTTGTAATTTTGTTTTCATATTTGAGGTATAGTAGATGGTAGAAATATACATTGACAATCATGCATCATATATTATTTAATTTTTTATACATTCATATTTAATAATTTTGAATTTTGCTTATACGGTTACTTATCACAAGTGAATATGAATATTCAGATTTGGTGAACGAAAGATCAGAAAAAAGGAACACAACAGACGAAGAAGAAGAACAAAAGAAGAGAGAGTCAGAGAAGAAGATTGCAAAAATTGTATTTACACCAGAATTCTATTCACATTAATTTTGTTTGTCTGTTTTTTTTTTTTACTCAACATTTGTATTTGTATTAAGAATACTGTATTTCTTTTTTAGTGTGTAGTCATTTCAATATATATGTCAAATGAGTTTGTATTTCTTAAGCATGTAACCTAATTTTTCATAGTTGATTTGTACTTTTGTTAGAATATTGTAATCCTTCTTCAGCAGATTGTATTATTTTCGCTATATATGCTACTTTTGTTTTCCAGAACTTTGTATTCCTATTTCTTTCTTAGTTAATTTGTATTTTTCCTTTTTAAAAAAATATTGTATCCTTGTTCAACAGATTGTATTATTTCCATCATGTATGTTTTTTTTTCCAGAATCTCGTATCCTTTCGTAACTCATATTCATATGTAATGATTGGATTATATTGAGCTACAATCATGTAATACAATTTTAGTTTTGAATATGAAAGTAAATATTAATTATAATTTGAGTGACAAAGTAAGTACATAAAATGTAAAAATTATTGGTATAAAATTACGAAAAAATTTAATAAAAAATTTCTCTTTTATTTTATTAAATAATTATATTATTTTAAATCAAACAAAGAAAAAAATACATGAATCAGATACATAAGAAATTAAAATATTGACATTTTAAATAAATATAATAGTGTGGCTAAGGACCCTATTAAATGTCAAAATATTGACATTCCCCTCAGCTTCATGTGACTCCTCCACTAATCCTAATCTTTGAGCATGTTCAAAAAGTTAGACGAAAAAGATATAAGAGGAGGAGGATATAAAAATAAAAATCAAGAAAAATCAGTGGTACATGATTAGTAATTCGATAGATAATATTTTTTATAAAAGATATGTCGATAATTAGTCAATTATTCTTTCTAAAGAAAAAAAGTTGTAAGTCAAAAAATAGAAATAATAAAGTTTAAGTCGTATTAGATGAGAATTTTAAAAATAAAGAGAGTACGAGATAATAAAAATTTAAACATTTCTTTATTAAAGGAAAGAAAATATTTTGCTTCCATGAAGATCTTACACAATAGTATTATGTATGGTGCTTTTGATATGTTATAAATTCTTTTTCTCTATTTAAATATTATATTTATTTCATATTTAAATGATATATTTTTATCATATCCAAATCATTTTCCACATAGTTATTAGAGTTTTGTTTACCACAATACACAAACTCGTAACATACATCTAACTCATATTTGCTAATTACATTTTCTTTTATCATTGAATCTAGAATTGTTTCGTTTATACAAAGAAGGAGAAGAAAAACATATTACTTATTTATCCAACTGCACAACTAATTTTTTTTTTAAAAAAAGAAAATTATAAGTGGCAATATAGTACTTAAAATACTTAATCTACGCTTGTTAAGATAATATAATTTTCAATTAGTATTAATTTGATATTCATAAGGTGTCCAAGTCGGAAAAAAATGTAAAAAAAGATGTAATTGGAGTTGTTACAAAATAAAATGATCATTATTTTACATTGGTATAATCATCTACAAGGTATATTTATACAGGTTGGATACCAACTTCATTCATTTTTTATTTTTTTAATTCTTTTGTGTTAGAATATGAAGTAAAAAAATCCAAACATGTATGAATTTGGATGCCAAAGGTGTACAGTTTGAATACCAATTATATGACAGAGTTAGTTCATGAACTCTACATTTATTTGTTTTGCTTCTAGTTAATAAGACACTGCAATATCATAAACTCTAAATGTTGGATCCAATTTGTATGTGTTTTGCATATAACTACTATCCCGAAATTATAATAGAAAATTCGTAATTCATATGTAGTTGATATCTTTTTGAAATAAAATAGTGGATATTATTGACAAATCACAAAAATCATATACTTTTAACGCAAAATTATAATTTATCCTTTAAAAGTTTATAATTATAAAAATCCCTCAAAACAGATACAATAATATAAGTGCCGATACAATAATTTATTGCGCGAGATACATTAATCGTTAAGTAAGATACATTACATTTTATACATGATACACTAATGTGATGTACATTTTATACATGATACACTAATGTGATGCCCGAGATACATAATGTGATACGCACGATACATTAATTTGATGCGCGAGATACATTAATGTGATGCGCGAAATATGAGGGGTTTTGAAAATTTGTAAAACTTATAGGGGATAATGGTAATAAGTAAACTAAAAGGTGGAATTTCCGTAATTAATCTTATTATATATATATATATAGAGAGAGAGAGAGAGAGATCAAATACTTAAAGTTGTCACAAACACAAAAATATCGTTCAACAGTTAAAACAAACTCTAAATGTTAGTTTTGTCATGAATCATGGAGTGAGAAAATAACCAATAGAAATTATCAGTTTTCACTTTTGATCCTCATAGTACATACAAGCAACCACATAGTCATAAAATACCCAATGATTTTATCCACCGAACAGGAAATGGATTTTATCAATTTGTCTAGTCAAGAGTCTCATCCTGATATTTAAAATTTTGATATTGACGGTGTATTCACCATTATTAAGTTGCACTCTAGTTCAAAGCTTATCTTGTGCTCTTATTGTTCTTCACTAGTACAACTAACATTAAACTTCATAGGCTTTATTCCAACCGTAGAGTTAATCTAGGACTCTTTCTAGAAGTATGCTCTAATTTCATCAGCATGTTTTAACGAAAATCTTGAAAACTTGATTCTTAATATTGTGAAATCGTCCTTTCTTTCTAACTGTAGACTGAATACTTTCTGATTTAGGAGGTGATATTGAGATATAGAAGTGGTTTGAATGGAAGATGAATAATGAGGGAAAGAGGAATGGGTATAATTGTTACAACAAAATATTTTCTTTTTGAATGTGGGGGTGGTGGGTTCCTGACTAGAAAAGGCGTGATGAAATTAGGAGAGTGTAGATTTGACGTGTAAAAGTAAAAAAGAAATAAGAATAAAGGTAAATTTTCTATAAATGTGTAAAAAAATAATTATGGTAGATTATTTATTTATATCATTTAATAATAAATATAAAATCATAACATACGGGTGTGTGAATTTGACATGTAAAAGTAAAAAAGGAACAACAAACAAAGTAATTTTCTATAAACGTGTAAGAGATGATTATGGTAGATTATTTATTTATATCATTTAATAATAAATATAAAATCATAAAATACTATTTATTTAATTAAGTAAACATTTAACTGATTTTAAATAAAATATGAACTGTTATAACTTGTAATTAAATTATTATAAATAAAAATATTTTAAAAGTACCTTTAAAATATGTAATATTGTCTTTTAAATGTATATATGGTGTGATTTTCCAACCCAAAACTATGGATAGTCATGGTGGGAAAGCCCATTTCAAAAAAAATTATTTAAGAAGTGTTAATATCATTTGGTTGGCGGGTTCAGATTATCATAAAATTTAATGGTTTTGTCAAAAATAATCTGGTGATCAATACTTATTAATGAACGTTGTTTACTTTGACATTTGAGTTATGAAATTCAAATTCATGATATTGATCGTTATTCTTGTGTTTTGCTGAATCTAAAAAAAAAGGTGTGTTAATCAATATTTGCTTTATCATGATTAACGTTATTAACATTTAGAGGATTATAAAATTTGAATTCATAAGTTCTCTCTCTTTTTTTTTAATGTATATTGATACATGCTAATTTTTATGATTTTATTTGACACACTATATTTGGACTGAGATTTGGTGTATTCATCAAAGTCTAGCAACTAATATCATCTTATTCTTCATGACTAGCGTCTTTTATTAAAGGGATTTGGAGTTTTGATATCTGAATTTATGATTTGATCTCTTCTTTTTTGTGTGTGTATATTAATATTGATTTTCTTGACTTTAATTACATATTTTAATTGATTTGAAATTTGACGTGTCCATTTAAAACATCTTGCCATAATCGCAATGATTAAATTATTTAGGAATAATATATAAATATGATCCTTAATTTAATGTCAGTTGACAACTATAACCTTTAATTTTAGGTGCGCATAAATCGGCACTTAACTTGTATAAAGTTAAACAAATAGATACATTCATCCTACATGATACCCTACATGAAATTTTTGTGTATTATGTCATGTAGGACATGTGTGTGTACTTGTTTAATTTTATACAAGTTTAATAAGGATTGTGCACACTCAAAATTGAAGGACATAATTATCCGTTAAAGCCTAGTTAAAAGTTATATTTATATATTATGTCAATTATTCATTTGGCATTTTTGGATTCATAAAACATGAATTGATGAACTTGATCTTCTTTCGTGTGTATTAATATTATTGCTGAGTCACACATATTTGAATCTATTTAAATTAAAATATATAATTCATCCAGTCTAAACTTCATTTATCCCTATCTCAATCATTAATTATTTTCTTATTCTATTTTAACTATTTTAATGGTGTGTGTCAATGTATCTCAATATCAGATTGGGTGTCAATCCCAAAGAGGCTAAGATTATAAATTGTGCATAGAGAGGTGTTCCTTTTTTTTTTTTAATTATGGAAAAAGGATAAATATACTCTAATTTATCTTAAATTATACATAAATATTCTCTATTAAATTTTTGGGCTATTGGTGTTTTATCGTTAAAGAAGTAGAGTATATATATCGTTCACTTTAATGAAAGACTAAATAAAAACACGTCGCACAATCTTATTTGTTGATATGATATTAATAAATATGAGTCGATGTATAAGATAATGACATGCATATGTTTGTATGTCTGTTAGTATAATGGATATATATGTTCTAGTTTTTGGACAACATGTGCACTAATGCCCTAAAAATATGAATTTTGGTATTTGCACACTATTTATGATAGTTCGAGGGTATAATTGTCTTTTTTTCTCAACTCTTTTATCATATAATATAAGTATATTTTTATCAGGAAAAAAGTTTGATATACCTTTAATTTCATTATTTAGAATTGATATACCCTCATTATAACTCTATTGTTACAAAAACGACTAACATATACTTTCTCCTTAATAGAAGTGAAAATAAGTTTTTTTACTAAAAAAAATCTATATAGAGATATATTTGATCCTTCTCAAACGTATTTTTCCTTTGGTTATTTTTATTCATTGACTAATTTGATTAATTGTTTTAATGATTGAATTTATCTTTTTCATTTATTTTCTTGTAAAATTTATTTTAGATATTAGATATCACAAATATTTTTTTACATATATAAAACAAATTTACAAGTAACCGCAAATTATGTTTTATTTTTAAAATTTTTAATCTTTTTTATTCACATTTCTTTCTTTTCATTTATCTTTTTTTACACTAAAGAATGAAAGAAAAAATAAAATAAGAATAGAAAACTCAAATAATAATAATCAAAAGTCAAAAACTAATTTATGTGTGAAAAATATTAAATACATAATTTTTTGAAAAGTAAAAATTTCAAAATAGTTTTTTTTTTTTTTTACTTTTATAACGAAGGAGTATATATGAGTCATTTTTGTAATGATAGAAGTATATATAAGTCGTTATTATAATGATAAAGATATATGTGAGTTACTATTATCCCTTTTTTCTTTTTTAATTTACCTTAATTTAGATTATTTTTTTTTGGTTCAAGTCATTATATAGAAGCCTATTCAAATTTTAAAGGCAAAGGGAAAACTATTCAATCAAATCATTCAAATTCGTATACATTTTAATGAACTCAACACAAATTCAATAATATTTATGAAAAATCCGAACAACAACGCCCCAAACTACATGTGCATTATTAATGGCCGTCTAGGAGGTTGGCAATAGGTACTACAAAACTTTAATTGCCTTGGCACTCTCCCCTATATTACCCCCATTCAACAACTCTATCCATATCAATCAATTTTAACACACCCTACCCCCACCCACCCACCCAACCCCACCTTCTACCTATATATATACACATGCATTATATGTATATATTATATATATTGTCAAATAAAAAAGTGATTTTTACCTTCATGGTCTCATGGAACTATTTTCATGAGTTGGGTCATCATTTTTTTGTTTCAAGATTGTACATTTTGCATACAATTCTTGTTTTTTTAGACTTAAATGTGTGTAAAAGCACAGTTTCAGCTTAAAAATTGAATCTTTATACTGTTTGACACGTAAAGGTTTGTTCTTTTTTCAACTCTTTTCTTTATTGTTTGTCAAAAATTGTCTGTTGGGTAGATAAACCAAACTTAGGCGGACACTACAAAGCTGTCAGCAAAATCAAGATTTACAAATTTAGTAGGCTTTGTCAGCTTCTTTTATTGCTTTGGAAGTGGAGAAAATGAAGAAAAATTGTTTAAAGAATTGGTGGATTTGAGTTGAAAAAGTGAGGAAAGAGAAAACTTAGTAGTTTTGATTTAGGTAAAAGATTCTACTTGTAAAAGGGTTCTCCTCTTTTTCTGGTTTATCATAGCTTGGAAGGAAGTGGAAAATTGACGAAGTTTTCAAGAATTTAGTTAATGTGAGAGATGAGCTACGTCAAGAAAATTATTTAATGTTTGAAATGTGCATTGCTTAATATATTACTATCTAATAAGGGGCTTTGCTCTTATCCTTAAAAGGGGTTGTTTTTCTTCAAGTTCTTCAATTAGTTTTGTTAAAAAGTGTAGTTTGTTCATTGGTTGAGACAAATTCTGCAGAGTTTGTTATCATTGGGGGTTGAAAGATTCTTCTTTTATATAATACTTTTTGAGGTGTTTAGATTGTCTTTTGTGGGGTTCTTAACTGGGGCTGTTTCTCTTCAAATTCTTGAAATAGTTTTGCTAAAAGTGTAGCTTGTTCATTGCTTGAGACAAATTCTGCAGAGTTTGTGATATTGGGGTTTAAAGATTCTCCTTTTCTCTACTTTTTGAGGTGTTTAGATTTTCAAGATTTGTGGGGTTCTACAATTGGAGTTTTTTTTTTTACTTGAAAGAAAATGGTTGGTAGTATTGAAGTGAAAAGTGGTAATAGTGTGTACTCAAATGGGAGTGTGCACAACCACAATGGTCCAGAGGAGAAACTTGATGAGCTTAGGCATATTCTTGGTAAATCTGATGGTGATTTGTTGAGGATTGTTTGTGTTGGAGCTGGTGCTTGGGGCAGTGTTTTTGCAGCTTTGTTGCAAGATAGTTATGGTCAATTTCGCGATAAGGTTCAAATTAGGATATGGAGAAGGTCAGGGAGAGCTGTTGATAGAGCCACAGCTGAACATTTATTTGAAGTGATCAATTCAAGGGAGGATGTGTTGAGGAGGTTGATAAGGAGATGTGCATATCTCAAATACGTCGAGGCTAGATTAGGGGATCGGACATTGTATGCTGATGAAATCTTGAAAGATGGTTTCTGCTTAAACATGATTGATACACCATTTTGTCCATTGAAAGTTGTGACCAACTTGCAAGAAGCTGTGTGGGATGCTGATCTTGTGATTAACGGATTGCCCTCGACTGAAACACGTGAAGTCTTTAAGGAGATCAGCAAGTATTGGAAGGAAAGATTAACTGTACCAATCATCATTTCATTGGCAAAGGGTATAGAGGCTGAACTAGATCCAGTTCCTCATATTATTACTCCAACACAGATGATTAATCGGGCAAGTAAGGGTTTATCTTTATCTTGCTTTATATCTTGTTTCCTGCTGATCTTTACTTGACTTACAGTTCCTAATCAGTATGGCCTTTGAACGCGTGTTTTTCATATAGTGGTTCCTAAATATGTTGAAATGAAACAGAATTCTATTCAGTATGAGCATGTGATCGTTAGTTATAAAAGAACAACTAGAATGTATCGAAGCTTTGTTTCATCCATCAATATGTTTGTTGTAAAAGAACAAGATGAAAGTTTAGTCTTTCAGTTTCTTAACAATATGATCTGTTCATTGCAGCTGGAGTACCAGTTGAGAATATCCTTTATCTTGGTGGACCAAATATTGCATCGGAGATTTACAACAAAGAATATGCTAATGCTAGGATTTGTGGATCAGAAAAATGGAGAAAACCACTTGCAAAGTTCCTTAGGCAACCTCATTTTATTGTATGGGACAACAGCGACCTTGTAACTCACGAAGTCATGGGAGGTTTGAAGAACGTCTACGCCATTGGAGCTGGTAAATCTTGGTCTTTCTCAATGTTTGTTTGTCTGAGGAATGTATTTAAAACCAATCCCGTCAATAAGCAACCATTTTTGTCATTTTGACTCGTAAGTTTACTATTATGTTGCGAATACTCAAAAATTGAAAAATGAGCAAGCCTAAGAGCTCTTCAGAGGATAGTTTAGTCGGCCATTCCATGTTCAAGTTTCATGGTGGCTATTTATAACAAATTATCATCTTCATCTTTAGGTATTCTCAATGAAAAAACATCATTGGTGTTTATAGCATCTTGTGCCCCTGGTTTATGGTACATATTTCCTCCATAAAGACTCGAGTATACACTCAAAGACATTTAGCAATTCTCCACGTAACATATAACAAGTTTCAACAATTTACGGTGTTATATGCATCATTAATAGGAGAATCTTTTTTCTTGTTGTACCCTTAAATGTAAATGAGGATTTCGTAAGAGGGTTCAGTAACTTGCTATTGAAACTGGAGTTCTCATTATAGACATATGCCCGGCATCTGAAGTCCTGAGCTAACTTTTATACGACACCCAATTTTTTTTGTGACAATCTTCTCATTGTTTTTGTGCTTGCCTTCTCGTTGATTCCAGGGATGGTAGCTGCACTAACAAATGAGAGTGCTACCAGCAAATCAGTATATTTTGCACATTGTACATCGGAGATGATATTCATCACGTATTTATTGACTGAAGAACCAGAAAGGCTTGCAGGGCCTCTTCTAGCTGATACATATGTTACACTGTTGAAAGGTCGTAACGCATGGTATGGTCAAATGATAGCTAAGGGAGAACTGAGTCTCGATATGGGTGATAGCATTAGTGGCAAAGGAACAATCCAGGTACTCATTTACTATTACCAATTTTCTTATAATGTCTCTCTCTGCAGAGTATACGAAACTTTAGAAGTACTCCCTCTGTTTCAATTTGTTTGTCCTACTTCCCATTTTAGTCCGTTTCAGAAAGAATGCTTTTTTTTTTGGCCTACGGTCTAAAATCCATTAGAAGCATACTTTGTACAGTGGAAATGGATACTCGATGTTTGGATTTGACACTGTTGTTAATCCTGAATTTTTCCTAGCAATTTCCTCTTTCATTTTATACTAATGCATCAAGTTACTGAGCTTGATCTCTTGCTGTAAGAACTTCTAAGATTCCGGCATCCTAAGCTGTCACGTTCGTTTTCACTTTTCCATAGGGAGTTTCTGCTGTTGAAGCATTCTATGAACTTCTAAGTCAGTCAAGTTTGAATGTGTTACATCCCGGAGATAATAAGCCGGTTGCCCCAGTTGAGCTGTGCCCCATCCTGAAGACTTTATACAAGATACTCATAGAAAGGTAAGTCCTTGCACAACACAACATATAGATGCTGCTTGTGATTTGTTGCTAAAGCGTAATCCCGTGTTATGAACTCAACAAATCAGCTGTTATAATTAGAATTTTAAGAGTTTTTACACCATCAGTGTAATTTAACATGTTATAGCAGGTTGTCTACCTTAGTTTTCAAGTTACTAATTCCATTTGTTATGAGCAAATTCTTTTACGCTGTCAGTGTACATAAGTTAAACTCTTACAATTTCGTGCATAAACAGTGAAGCACTACCATCCAAGTAAACTTGAATACGAGAACGACGATTAAGTTTCCATTTTCAAGGGCTAATTTCTTCATGTTTTTTTTTTTGTACTTCTAGAGAACAAGGGACAATGGCTATTCTTCAGGCACTGAGGGATGAAAACTTGAACGATCCGCGCGATCGGATTGAGATTGCACAAAGCCATGCTTTTTACAGGCCTTCACTTCTTGGACAACCTTGATCAACAATTTATGCACAACATTTTTAGTACTTAAAGCAATGAATAAGTGTATAGAGTGGTTCAAATTGGATGGATTGTTTTATGTGGTGATGAGAACATACATTTCATACTCAAATTTGTATTGATGAACATGCTTAAAACATATGGTCCTGTTTTCTTGATATTCATTTGAACTTGAAGCCTATTGTATGGTTTGTTCTTTCCAAAAGCCATTTTGAATTTACTCAATATAAGTATGTTGTGGTTTTTTTAGAGCTTTGTGCATCGAGTTGTCTTTGTAAATAAAAATGTATCTTTTTTGAAGAAACTCATAAATTTTGATATTTTTCAACTTAAATGTATCTTCAAGCACAATAAAATTTTCAAATACCATTTTCTTAATATCCACATCCCTACTAAAATCTTGAACTAAAAAGAAAAACCATAATAATAAAAGTATTATTTTTTTAAAAAAAAAGATAAAAGCTAACTTTTGAGTTCTTTTAAAGATTGAGTTTCTTTTTTTTTTTTTTGGAAAAAGATACTTTTCAAAGTAAGTACATGTTAAAAAACATCTTTAATTTGCAAATATATTTTTTCAACTTAGTTGTAGATACTAAATATTTTTCTATCTTTCCATTAAATTTTAAATTTCATTTTATTTGTCATAATTGTTCTTTTTTTTCCCGGTCTATTTTGATATGCTTCTCGAGCCGAGAATTACAATGAGTATGTCACTGATTATTTGGAACTTACAAAATTGGAGTCGAAGATGAATTTACCACTCGATATCTAGGCCTTCAACATGCTTCTTGAACTGAGAATCTATCGGAAACTATTTTTCTACGTTACAAGATAGAAATAAGGTTTGCATGCATTTGACACTCCCCCAAATCCCACTTATTAAATTACAATGAGTATGTTATTGTTATTTGAGCTTTACGAAATTGGAGCCAAAGATGAATTTCTCACCCGATGTTTGATACCTACATTGAAAGCCCAAAAGAATCTAAATCCGTGTCGAGGTCCCACAATGAGGAGTAAAGTACTTCCTAATAAAGACGACTCTATACTTGGGTAAAACGCTTCCTAATAAATAGGGATGACAATGGAGTGGTGCGGGGGCAGGGCGGTTGAGCTTAACCCGCGAAATTTTTAATTTGCCCCGCCCCACCCCGCATAACATTTTTTTTCATTTTCAACCCACCACCACACCTCCCACCACCACCACCACCACGCTCCGCATAGACCTGCCCTGCATATTTTTTTAAAAATATTTTCTTTTTCTAGTAAAGTTTGATACTAAAAATGAAATTCATAAAAAGAAATTCATTTTTCATAAGTTGTAATAATTAAATAGGATAGTGACTTAAAATTTTATTTTTTAGAATCAATTGAAAAACATGTAAGAAAATGAATTATTTTTTTATTGAACCATTTTCATTAACTATCTTGAATATTTTAGTAGCTTTTTAAACAAATTAATTATCTTAATAAATGATGATTTATCACACTTATAAGTTATAACTTATAACATGTAAAAATTGAAATAAATTTGAACTCACATAAAATCACATATACCCGTAACCCGCCCTGCACTGCCCACATTTGTTTTTAAAAAAATCCACTTCAATTCGCCCCCATCCCCCCCCCCCTTATACACAACCTTAAACCTGTCTCGCTAGGAGTGTAGATGCCGAGTTGGTTCATATTTTTCAAATATCAAATCAAACCATTTGTGTTAGATTTTTAAATTTATAAATCAAATCAAACCAAAACTCGAATTTTCCAAGCTCGAGTTTTTTTGAATTTTTCCAGTAAAGTATTCATACAAACATATAATTTACTTGTACTTCAAATATTTCTTTAGTCTTACCAAAATACAAATATCTGAGGTGATTTTAAGAAAATAACACAAAATATTATATGATTAATGACACTAAAATATCCAACAAAAAAAATAATGACATCGCATAAAACAAATATTGCAAATTAACAAGTCATGATTTAAAAGTACTAAATCCTGCTAAAATAAATTTATTTTAATAATTATTAGTTACATGACTAATTATTAAAGAAAATTAAAATTAGATTATGTATTTTAATTATCTAAATCAATGTAAAATTAAAGAACAAATATTTAATATTATTGTCGTTCTTAGTGTTAAAATGACTTTATTTTTGCATTAGTATTAATTTGATTTAGATTTAAACTTTATTATAATTACCAATATTTGTGGACTATAATCTTTATTAAACCATTTAGAAATCTATGTTTCAATCTTGAAAGAATATACTAAACGATAAAAACTATGAAAAAATATAAAAAAATATTTAAAAATTATATTAAAGTAAATATTTTTATGTGTAAAATGAAATTTTACAATTATATATATAATATCGGGTAGGTATGGTCTCGGGTTATTTTTCTTAAGTCAAAATTAAACCAACCCAAATATAGTCGATTTCTTCAATACCATACCAAGTCAAGCCAAATCACTAGTCGAATTTTTTTTAGTTTGGCTCGATTTGTAGGTTGTTCGGTTTTCGATTCGATTTTGTACACCCCTAGCACCCTGCGTAGCCTTAAACCTGCCCCACCCCACATCTGCCCCATTCCATTGCCATCCTACTAATAAAGACGACTTTATACATAGGAAGACTCGGTTAGGGAGACTCAAATATGAGACCTTTGATTAAGAATGGAGTATTACTTATCACTTCGCGACAATCTTTATTGCTATAGTTATAGAAAGAAGAGAAGAAATTGTATGCGTCTAAAGTTTTGTTCCTGAAAAACAGCAAATAGAAAAAAGAAAATAACAAGCAAACAACAATATTTGTATTTGTACCTATGCGAAGGTTATAATCTTTATAAAATATTTAATAAAAGATGTAATCCCCTGATTTTTTTCTTCACGGATATTCTTGATTCGACGGAATACTTGCGGCTCAACACTTGAAGCGAAGACTTCTTTATATGCCGAAGACTTGCAGATCACCACTAAAGAACAACTGTGTTTTTCTATGTGTATGTATATATGTTCTAGACTTATGAAGACCTCTTTATATAGATTTGAGGTAGGACTTTAGGTGTACTTTGGTCCAAGCAATTTTGACCCCTAGCTTGAAGAACATGAGTTGGACTCATCTTGTCAACTTAATGGACTGATCCAAATATAATTTGGACTTGATTTAAGTTATATAATTTTAACTTAAATATTAATTCAATTTTATTAACAGATAATTTAACTTGGTCAACGTATCATAAATTTAAAATTTAATCCAAATTTAATATGAATTTATTAATAAAACTTCACTGTCTACGCAACTTTTTCTTCTTTTTAAAAAAATTCCCAACTTGCACAAGAAAAAAGAGGAGAAGAAAGAAAAGAAAAAGTAAAACCATATTCCATTTTGTAAAGCCGCAATATTTCAATTGGCTAAATACGTTTCTGAAAAAGCTGATTTTCAAAGTCTCTGCGTCTTTGCTACGGCGTTTAATTCTACCCAAAAAAATGGGGGATTCCAACAATTTTGAAGAATCCTTGAAACCCTTTTACCAGAGAGCTTCAGAGGCTGAGGTACTTTTTTTATACATCAATTCTTTGTTCATGTTTTCTTGTTTAATGTTTTTTTTCCTTCAAGTTTTGTGCTTTTTTAACCATCTATAGGATTTAATGATTTGTTGGGTTTGCATATTTCTTTCAATTTTGATAGATTTTGACTTCTGAGTATGTAAAAATATGTGCTTTACTGAATTTCATTGTCATTTGGATTTTAACTTGTGCTCTTAAGCTTCAGTTTGAATGTGTGTTTTTTCTTCAATTAGTGTGAAAGTTCTATGCTTTTTCTTGTACAGGTTTAATGATTTATCGGTTTTGCATTTTCTTTCAATCCAATGAATTGTAGCATTTATTTTCATTTATGTGTCACATAGAGCCGGTTGACGAGTTGAGTTGTCTAGATATGTATTTTAAAGTTAGACGTGTTTAGTTACCCCAATTTAAGGTTTTTATCTATATATTATGCCTTATTTTGATCTTGATTTCGAACTTGTGCTGTTAAACTTGAGTATTGAATTTCATTTTTTTCCCTGTTTGGACATTAATGTATAGATTCACATGTGGTGATTTTGGGGGTTTGTTTTCTTTCAATATTGATAAATTCTGATCCCATACAAGACTGTTCTTTAGTTGTAGACAATATTATTGCACTGTAAGTCTGTACATATAAACGTTGTATGAATGCTGCTTTTGTCTATGTTGCTCGGACTCTTCATAAATGACTTCTGGTGCTTGTTGGATCCTCCAAAAGTAGTGCATTTTCAAAGGATCTAACACTGCTGCTGCAACATTTATGGAGAGTCCGAGTAATTTCATTTGGCTAATTGTTTTGTTGAATTTTCTTGTTCAATGTTCTTTTTGCTTCAAGTTTTGTGCTTTTTTCCCTTCTATAGGATCTAATGATTTGTGGGGTTTGTATTTTTCTTTCAATTGTGATATATTCTGAGCCCATTAAAGTTTTTCATTTAGTTGTATGCATTAATATTGCAATTTCAGATTGTAAAGATGAACTTAGTGTGGAATTGTGGATGCTACTTTCTTTTGGCTAATTGCTTTTAAGAATTTTCTGTTGGTTATGCGTTGAAGTATTTGGTAAATGTTGCTCAAAACTCATGTCGGATCCTTCAAAAAACGAATAGCTTTTGGAGAGTCCGATCAACATATTTTGGTGTTCCTCACATATCAGATTTGTGCACCTTCGAAGCAATTTCATGGATCATGTTTATCAGCTAATGAAAAAATGGATTTGAAAGTTGGAACTGCAAAAAAAAAACCGTTAATGCAGTTATTCCTGTGATTTTACATGAAGAGTTTAGAGCAGAGTCTGATTATGTTCCTCCAATAGTTCACGAACATATGTACATACAGTGTGCAATGTGTACCCTCGCGTTGCTATCATCTAAAATTTCATGGCCTCTTGTCTTACTTCCTCTTTTGAGAATCCAACTCTATCATTTGCATACCTTACATGGCCCAAGCCTATTGGAAACCATGAGATTATATCCTAATAAGGTTTATGCAGTCTAAATGGCTGGTACCAACAAAAAATGCCATTAGATTAAATGTATTTACATATTTACAAATATATGTGTTCTTGTTGTTACTGCTTATCTCTTCATAAATATTGTTTTTTTCCTTTCCTTGAGCTGAGGATCTATCGGAAACAACCTCTCTTCCTGCTAAGGTAGGGGTAAGGTCTGCGTACACTCTACCTCCCAGCCCCACCTGTGGGACTATACTGGGTAAGTTGTTGTCCGTTGACATCCATAATTGTGGTGTGTGTGCAAAACTTTTTGTCGTTTTGTTTTATTCCAACTTTTCTACTTTTACCATCATCAGTGGATACTAATGACAGTTTCTTTAACTGAAGGAACGATTGGCAAAACTTGAAATTTCAGTTGCTAGTAAGACAGGTTAGTGATGCCTTCAATCATATCCCATGTTGCTTGGATCCTTCAAAAATCTTATTGACAACACTTCTAGTTCATAAGTTTTCTCATCTATGTAAATTCGACAAGCCTGCTGCATTTTCATGTTTATGTGCTTCAGATCATAAAAATGAGGAATTGGAGAGAACAGTTGCTGAACTCCAGTCAAAGCTGAAAGATGTCACTGCTGAGCTCGAAGCAGAACAAGAAAAGGTCGAGATTTGGATTTGATTTCTTAATCCTTTTCGCCTTTCCAGATTATGGCGTTGAAGCTAACTAAAGACCGAATTTTCGTTTGATTTCAGGGACACAAACAGGTCGAGCAACTAACTTCAGAGAATGCAAAGCTCAAATATCGTATCAAACATCTAGTTCGATCGCTAGAGGAGGTTCTTAGCAAGTTGGCATCGAAGTGAGGTAAAACATTTCATATTGCTCTACTTTTCTTGCATAATCTTTGTTGATATTTAATTAACTAACTAAAACGAACTCTCGTTAAGAGTGTAAGCTTTTAGATGAGATGAGTTTAGGTCTCACCGCCTTCTATGAACAAAAAGAAAAAATCTTTTGCTTGACCAATGAAATAGAATTAGACTCGCACATGAGGAGGCATGATGAACACTAATTTTAAGTAAAGAGAAGTGTATTCTTTTCTTAGAGTTGTAAGTTTTTCGATGAAATGGTCACATGATTTGAACAATCTTTTCCCTACTCTTCTTGCAGCAAGCCAAGAAAACAAGGCATATTTGTAATTATTAATGTGACTATTTTGATTATTGCACCCGCGTAGCTTTACCCACCAAGGTTAGGTTCATTAGAAGTACCCAAGATATGGCATAACGGTCAATGAAGTGGGTTAAAACTCATGAGGCCTCAAGTTTAAATCCTCGTAGAGGCAAAAATATTAGATTATTTATTTCGATTTGTCCAAGCCTCGGTGGACATAAAGGCTTAGGCTATGCTTTTTTCTTACCGGAAATTGATAATTTAGCATCTCATTCTTCTTTTTAGTATTTACCCGTTGTTTTAGTTATATTATTTTGCCGTTACTACTATACTCTTCATTGTTTTCAACATGACTTCTTAGCAACTGTATTTGTTTTACCTATTTATTTTTGAGTCGGAGGTCTATCGAAACATCCTTTCTTCCTTCACAAGGCAGGGGTAAGGTATAAACGTACACACCACTTTCTCCAAAATCCAAACTCACATATAGAACTTGCACATTTATTTTATTATTGTTATTGTTGTTGATAATTTGCACATTTATGTGATCACACCAACGTCTCATGAATTTTTTCTTTATTGCAGGTATTTTTTTCTGAAGCAGGATGTAGATAGCTCTTTTACTTCAAATACTTAGTTGCATGTTAGCAAAGGAGTTATTTAAACTGTTGGTTCTTATGCATGAAATTTTAAGGAGTTATTTAAATTTGTACTCATTTCTAAAAAAAGCATTTCAAAAAGCCATAATCGTTGCTTCGGGCATCTCAACTAATTTCACGAGATAATTGATACTTTCCCATCAGCACATGTATCAGATTACTTTGTCTACCAAAGTTTAGGACAAATATTAATATTCAACGGGTGTAGACCTCAATTATTTCAAAGGCAATTGCTAGCTACTCCCGTTATATATGGAGTAACTTTGTCCACCAAGGTACCGAATATGAAATCATGTAATTCTGTCTCGTTGGGATATAAACTTGAAACCTCGTGATTTTTCTCATTGCATAATAGACCGTAAGGCCACACAACTCAAGTGCTCCAGCATCCAAACACGAGAGTTTCAGTCAGATCAGAAGAAACAAACTACACAATATAATGATTCGTCGATGCAACAAAGTTTCTGCAGAAGTATACCTATATATATATATTTGATAACCGTGGTGTTCAGATCAATTTGATTGCATCTTGACTAATTTCACTAGGTACCTGCTACCTCCACCAACATAGGTAACAAATAACTCTGTCAAGGCTTGTACAAATAAGGAAGAAATAACCAAGTGTTTTTGGCTCCACTGAGATCTCAACTTAAAATTTCATTGACTACTAAGTTCCACACTCTTGGGTGAGTTACTCCAGAACTATATATAGTTGCCAAGTTCTATAGACAGTAACTTTAAAGAGAAAAGCAGCTGCAATTGCCAGGCTCAATTAGGAAACTAAGCAAAAATGAAACTTACCTTTATAAAAGAGGTCCTTACCAGAGCATTGATCAACTCAGTACATAAAAAAAGGTATTATCAACAAAATTAGTAAAGCCTTCCTGGAAGTATCCAGCTACAAGACGATTCCTAGAATCAGCATTTTGCTGTATTTTTTCTCGTGTATCTGTTCTTTATAAGCAAAACTTCAACTTCTCTGTACAGTTGGTCATATGAACATGATTTGCTAGTATAGAGCTCCTTTCATAAGAACTTGTAAACATTTCTGTTATATGCCTAACTTGAGTATGTAGCGAACAAAAAGTGGTTCTAGAGATTGGTCCTTTCGTCTCATAAGAACTTGTAAACAATTCTGTTATGCGTCACTTGAGAACGCAGTGAACAAAAAGTGGTTATAGAGATTGCTTTTACGTTGACCGACCTTTAGCTAGCAGCTTGCGAAGGTGTTCTTGCAGCTCAGCTTTGCGAAATTTATATAACCCTTGCACATTATGGTGCTTTGCCACGGCCCTGAGTTGATTCATTGTCATATACTTGAGATCTGTTATGTCCGGAATTGGAACAGTGAATGTTGGGGAATCAAGAAGTTCGTCATTCTCAACTTTAATGACTTGAAGGTTTTGATTTGATCTGTCGTATGATTTTACCAACCTATTCTGAAAATCTCTCAAATTCTCATTCTCTTGGAGGATTGGTCCTGTGGAACTTGTTATCCTTCTCTTCTTCAAGTGGATCAAAGAAGTTGAACTGATCTCTGGAAGATCACCAGTTCCTTTGGCTCCACCAAGTGGTGACAGACTCTCCATGGTTGTTTTGTTTCTGAACTCATCACCTCCATTCTCCTTAGTACTTCCAGTCTTTAACTGCCTCTTGAGTTTTAGACCAGAAGGTGACTTGAACCCTAATTCCTCGGCAAGACAGGGCTCTTTGGCCATTTCTGTAGGTACGTTCCATTTGAGCTTCAGCCTCTGACCTTCTAGCTTTGGGGAAAATATTGATTTAGATTTGTGTATGGTGAGTACTTGACTTTTGGGGGATTGCTTCACTTGCAGTTCACCTTTGAATTTTTCCAGTTGCTTGTTTCTGTCTTTCTTTTTAGGATTTAACATGAGCAGACCTTCTCTCTTTATTCCAGGAATTTTTTTTGCACCAGTCTGCTTTTGAGTTACCAACTGACTTGAGGTGTGTTTTTCTCTAGTCTGACCAGCCTTTGCTCCATTCTGTGCCTGTTCATCTCCGGATTCTTTAGGTTCTTGTTTTACAGCACTTAGACGGGTCACCATAATTGCTCCAGCAGGCTGTCAAACGATATTGTGCCCCTTTTAGATGGAGAAGTCTCGAATAAGAACCAGAAAGTTTTTCATGTATAAATGAATAGATACACAGACAGTAACGAACTCCACAAGTATAAACACTGAATTTGCACACTGTACCCTTACCTACATCTCTAAGTTATACATTACCCACGGTTTTTCCTCTTCTCAATATAAGCTAAACTCTGAGACATTAGTCAACTTTACCAGCATTATGTAAATTACTTCCAAACTTTAGCTTCCTAGGCTGTTTCAATAATGTGATAGCACACTAAAGCAAATGGAAGATATTTCCAAACCTTAGGTCCTTTTCCAATGCTTGTTTGCTTGACTCCTAGAGATGACTTCATGATTATGCTGTCATTAGAACTTTGTTGCATCAATTCATCGATCTTCCTCTTTGATTCTCCACAAAATTCAGCTTTGTTTCTTAGAGGCTTTGTGCTTGCACTCTTTAAAACAGCACATGCAAACTGCTCGTGTAAGAATTAGATAAGATAACCGGTTAGTTGAAATATCTAGATTGGTATGTAACCTTGTATGAATGAATGCTCAGTAAGCAAATCTATAAGTACATTGTTGAGTTGTGAAGGTTTTTCTCGTTTGCTTGCATTAATAAGCTTTCCAGGAATATCAGACTCGTTCAAATCCTTCAAAGTGGACTTGTCACTAGCATGACCAAAAGCCTTTGTACAGGAGCCTTTGGTGATTGCATGTTCATCCTGGTCATTGTTTGAGAAAGAACGAAAATGCAGTCAATTGGACAAGTTTAGATGGAAAATTGATGCAGCGAGGGAGCTGAAATGCTAGCATCCATTATGAAAAGAAATAAAAGGCCCTTAAGAGTACCAATGAACGGTCTTCAAATACTATTTAATTATAGACTCACAAACATATGAGAAGTAATCATAGAGATATTTATCTGATAAACTTATGCAATATACCCTAAATGGCTCAAAATCCTGCACATTTACTGCACCCTCAGTAGCAGTGCTTCCGTGGTTCAAATTCTCTTGTAATTTGCAACTCTTTTAGTGCAACTACTAGAGATTATAAGCACTTACTGTTTCTTGTAGATTTCTTTCTTGAACCACAGATAATGTCTGGATGGTAACATTGGCCTGGACAGTAGATTCACCATTCGTTTCAACAGTCTCAATATCTTTTAAATTGTGGTTGTCCGTTGCTTCAGCTTTTATAAGAACACATGCAGCTAGCTTTGAACTTCCAAGAGTAGAGTTTGCAGTCTGTTGATTATAAGGTAAAAGTCATGGAAATTCATGAGTATAGTCTCAAGTCTAACCAACTACTTAATTTGTAGGTTCACTGATTAGCTATATAAATGTAGGGATAATTCAACAATTATCTTCATTTAACAGCCCATTAGTTTCCTATTTATTCTTTCAATTTTAAGAATCACATTAAATTCCAAAAGTTTTCTGTCAAACAGCAAAGCACGTGTTATTCCTCAATTTTTTTTTTGGAGAGGGTCAGTAAAATGAAGGTCGTATTCACAAAAGGCAGCACTAAGATGGTGCTGAATATGTACAGCTTTAACCAAAAAGTATACTTCCTTCTATTCATAAAAGGCAGCAATGCAGATATGTTATCCAACGAGTATTAATCTCTAGCATTAACTTGAGAACATCATGTATAAGCAATCTTGCATCGGAAAGAACAATCACAGCCATCCAAGGCAACAGTAGTTAAGAACAAGTAAATGTTCTGGGACCAAACCTGCTTGTCTCGTGGAGGAGAGAAATTTCTTGGCAGTGTCTCTAATATCTCATGGGTTCTCTCTGAAGGTTTTTTATTTGTTTTTAAGTGAACACCAGAAGCTTGGACATTTTTAATTTTCAAGGCAGTTATCAAACTACCAAGGCCATCAATCTTTTTATTTAAAGCAGCAATGCACATGTCCAACCATTTTTCATCAGTACGGGCTAGTTGGCTTTGTAGCATCACTATATCATCTTCAAGTTCGGCAATTTCTGTATCAGCTTTTGCAATGAGTATCTCTAGCACTTGCACACAACATTTCTCATTTAAGGCATCTTCTTCTATAATGTCTGGAAGCAAATCCATACAAAAAATGAAGCCAATCAGATGCACATTATTTGAAACCTAGGTCTTTAAAAGTAAAGTATCTAATAGGCTTTTTAAAAATATATAAAAATAAGAGAGTTAATTAATAAAGTTACCAAGCCTTTGACTGAAATAGAAGTTTTGAGCCAAGCTGTTTGCTGGAAAACTGTTTTCATCTGAAGAAAAACTAAATAAGTCAGTGCATTGAACTAAAGGTGATATTCCGTCCTCTTCAACACTGCTTCTACCAAACAACCGCGAAAACTAATCAGGTTAAACTAAGTAGCCAAGCCACTTATCGAGAAATAACACTACTCAATAAGTAGGCAAACCTTGAAAGTAAGGTGGACCCCAGATGAACAAATCCATCTCTTTAAGAATCTTTAAGAAATATCACCCTGTATCAGATACAAAAAAGAACGATTGCAATTACATCCCTAATTTGTAAGAGAATATATCACCCGCAAAGCTACACAGGCAGATACGCTGCAAGCTAACGATGATAAAGTTGCCAAATTCAGTAAAAGCTGCCTATGATCAACAATTCCAAATGCAAGAATGCCCGTTAAAAACTGGAAAACGGTATTGCAGCTTGAAGCCCCACTAACTTATACAACTAAGCATAGTCCATATAGTGCTTCATGGTCTTGGAAATATTTGATTAATATGTCCCCTTTGTTGGAAGAAAATGAGTAGAAATCCTGGTGGTTCTACGTCTTCTTCACCCCTTATCCCAGTCTTCTAATTCCCTCCTTTCCCCACCCACACACCCGAACTCACCAACAACAACATACCCAGTGTAATCCCACAAGTGACCTATAAGTGGTGTCGGGAGCGGGTAGATTCTATGTAGACCTAACACCTACTTCATCGAGGTAGAGAGTTGTTTCTAAAAGACCCTCACTCAACCAAACTCAAGTGCAACAAATCAAAGTAGTTATCAAAAAGCATATACAACAGAAAATACAGCTTTGCCACTGCATCACCCCCTAACCCAGTCTTCTAGTACCATCCTTTCCGGCTTTCCCCACCCCAACTCACCAACAACAACAACATACCATTGTAATCTCACTAGTGGGCCATAAGTGGAGTCCGGGAAGGGTATATTATACATAGACCTTATCCATACCTCATTGAGGTAGAGAGATTGTTTCCGGAAGACATCAACTCAAACTCAAGTGCAACAAATCAAATTAGTTATGAAAAAAAAAAAAAAAAAGGCAGAAAGACCCTCGACCCACCACTAACTCACCACCCAAAATGTTCATGAAAACCCCATCCTTATATCATGAAGCATACTAGTAAAAATGCAGTTTAGTCCACTACATTCAAAAAGGAACAAGAAGAAGAAAACTACTCTTCTCACTCTTCAACATTCACTCATTTTTCAAAAAAAAATTACAGCACGAAAATCGAAACCCAAGTATATTCCACCATTTCATTAGCAGAAAAACTCTAGAAACAACAAAAAACACATAAACTTAACACTTCTAACTCAAAAATGCACGATAAAGCAACAAAAAAATCTTGAAAATTAAAGCTAACAAAGCGAAATACCTGAAAATTTCTGAACCCAACAATGAAAAGAGCAAAAAGGGGTTTTGAAACCCTAAAAATTTGTAGAAAAAGTGAGCTAAGAATGGATTTTTTATTTATTTTTTTTCAGAGATGAAAGCTAAGCTTAGTATATATATACGTAGAGTGAGCAAGGCAAGGGTATGATTGTAATTAAATGGCAATTGAAGGGTAAATTATAATAGGATATTATTGCCTATTTGTGACGTGGAAGATTTAAGGAAATTGTGGGGCCTACTATCTTGATTCATTTAAATAGATTTTCGACCCCACCTACGCTGACCTATTGATCTTGCTCTTTATAGTAAAAAAATAAATAAAATCGTATTCGATATCAGTATCAGAGTTTGAGTAGATTCACGAATTGGGTATTATAAGGCCTATCTCTTGAGTAGCTAATAAGATTATTTTTATTTGTGTTCGGTACAGAGAATAATTTTATTCGTCGAAAATAATCAAAATGGATAGTGTTCAGTAGGAATATAAAAGCGTGACTAAATTGATTTTAGTTACTCTTCGAGGTGGAATGGAAGAACTCGTACCTCAATTATTATTTTTTATAGATTAGCATTAGAGTTTGAGTAAACCTAGAGCTGTCGATATGGGCTAGTCAATCCCATTCGGACTAACTCATACATGCTTCGACATTTTACGGATCAGGCCGTACTAGCCCTCTTTTTGTGTGGACCAGAAAATGGTCATCCAACCCACAAGTATATGGGCTATAGGCTTGCCGGGTCAGCCCACTTTTTTTAAAATTTATATTATAATTATTAAATTAAATTATAAATTATAATTTAAAAATATTATCATAAATATCGATAAAACAATATTACATGATGTTAATGTTACTACTTTTGAATAAAATCCACAAATAAAATTATCTTTATATTATTTGTTAAGTTTTTTTTTCCAATTAAATCTTACTACTTTTTAATCAAATCCACAAATAAAATTATCTTTATAATATTTACCTCAAGTAAAAGTAAAAGTACTTAAATAGACATATTAGTCTAATTGTTTTGAGTTTGGACTCTCTTTAATTTTTAATTTTAGTATTATATTATATTTTTAATTAATTATT
Organism: Solanum lycopersicoides; assembly: GCA_022817965.1. Lineage (NCBI taxonomy): Eukaryota > Viridiplantae > Streptophyta > Magnoliopsida > Solanales > Solanaceae > Solanum > Solanum lycopersicoides. The sequence continues at coordinate 9,719,576 of CM040621.1, read as the reverse complement.
ATTGGCCCACGGGCCGACATTACCTATATTTCTCAAGCCCCACAAATCAGCAGACTTATTCAGGCCGGGTTAAAAAGCCCTTTTCTTAAATGGCCTCTAAAAATCGTAACTCACCCCTATTAAATTCCGAATTATGCCAAGTCAGCCTAACAGACCTTAGATCATATTGACGGCTTTAAGTAAACTTAAAGAATTATGCATAGTAAGCCATAAGGCCTATTTCTCTAGTAGCAAACAAGATTATTTTCAAAAAAAATTACCTTTCTGATTATAGATAAAAGACTTCCAATTTTAATACTTTGGAAAACACATTTTTTATTTTGAGAAAGAAGAACATTTTGATAATTAAAGGACCCGTTTGGCTAATTCAATTTGAAATATATTTGAAATTTGAAAAAATATATTGTAACTTGTTCCATTAACTCGTTTTCAAAGTTGCATTTAAGTATAAGTGCATTCAAACATGAAGATTGTTCCATATATTTTTTTTAAAAATACTTATATAACTAAACACAATTTCATCTTTTAAGAGCTGTTTGAATTGACTTTTTAAAAACTAGCTTTTAAGTCAAAACTAAAAAGTCAAACTTAAATAATTTTTAAGTCAAAAAATATAAATTAAGGGAAGACCTAATTTTATTTTTTACTTATTTTAAATTTATTTTAAGTTACTTTTAACCTTATGAAACACTTCCTAATTTATTTTAAGTTATTTCTGATTTATTTTATATTATTTTTATATTTTTTAAACACTTATAAAATTAAAATTAATTTTAAAATAATTTTGACCAATTTTTAAATTAATCCAAGCACCCTCTTAATATTCTTTTGAAACACTTCCATGCAAAGCAATAGTAAGCTTTCACATGCACATGTTATATGGGAAAACGCAGTGTCTCACTTTATTAGCTCTTATTTAGATTATGAATTTTAGAGTTAAAATTTGAAATTTGAATTTTTAATTAAATATATATTTTATTTATAGTTTTGTGAATATATCAAATTTGAAAAAGTAAGAATATTGAAAGATTAAATTCTTAAAATCTAATCAAATTTTATGATTAAATAAATATTTAAAATAATTTTTAAAAAATTAATTTACAATTTATGATCAAACAATAGTTATATTATGTAAATATAGAATGAGTAATAAATTAAACTATAATGACATGTTTTTCATAAAAACAAGATTTAAATGTGATGATTTATATGTAAAATATATATATAGTTTTGAATGACAAAACTATACGATATTTGTATTGATAGAAAAAAAAAATAGCTCAATAGAATAATCGAAATAGAGATGATGCTAGATATTTTAACTTATGAGTTATGAATTTTAAATCACAATCCTTTTTTTCCCCGCATAGTGTGTACAAATGAGTTTTAACAAAAATACAAAATTTGTGCTAAAAAATATTAAATTTTATTGAATGATTAACGTACAATCAAGATTAAATTAAGTAAGAGACTGATAATATTCAAAAGCAAAATAGATATTCAAAATTCCAATTGTGTATTACTAACCCTCATAAAATGTATTATTATTATGACAAAATATTTCGTTTAGTTAGGAAATAAGTTATCTCAATTTTTTTCAATCACATTCTCATTATAAAATAAAAATAACCCTATAATTCTAATATAAATTATTTTACAACTTCATTCCAACTAAACGTAAAATAAATTCATTCTAAAACTAATTTTAAATTATTTTTTTTTTATCTTTCGCACCAAACAAACCTTATGATCTAAAAGGGAGAGAGGAAAGAAAAGAAACACTATAACTACACACCTCCCTACAAAAGTTCCCAAACACACAAAAAAACACAAATCAAACCAAAGCCATCCCTTTTACACACAAAATTGAATCAAGAAACACACACACAAAAATCAAAGTTTCCATGAATGAATGAATGAACCCTTTCTCTCTTCCTTAATCCAAAAATCTAACAACAACCCATTACCCCCATTTCCACCATGTCCACACCACAATCAGAAAAACAAGCTCTTTTCATTACCTCACTCATCATTTTCTGGTATTCTTCCAACATTGGTGTTCTTCTTCTCAACAAATTATTACTTTCAAATTATGGTTTCTCTTTCCCAATCTTCCTTACTATGTGTCATATGTCTGCTTGTGCTGTTCTTAGCTATGTTTCAATTGTTTTCTTAAAGATTGTACCTTTTCAAAGGATCAAATCAAGATCTCAATTTTTGAGAATTTCTACACTTAGCCTTGTATTTTGTGGGTCTGTTGTCGGTGGTAATATTTCTTTAAGGTATTTACCTGTTTCATTCAATCAAGCTGTGGGTGCTACCACGCCCTTTTTCACTGCATTGTTTGCTTATATCATCACCATGAAGAGGGAAGCTTGGCTTACCTATGGTTGTCTTGTTCCTGTGGTTGCTGGTGTTGTCATTGCAAGCGGGGTATGTTTTACTAGTTTTGAATCTTTTTATTATTCTTTGTGTTTGGGTTAATTTTGGATGTATTCATTACTTTTGTGTGTGTTTTTCTCCTTTTATATGTCTTACCTGAGCCAGGATCTTTCGGAAACAAACTTTTTAATAGGATAAGGTGTGGGTACACTCTATCCTCCCCAGACCCCACGTGTGTGATTTTATTGGGTATGGTGTTGCTGTTGTAATTTAGCTTTTGGGAGCTCTGACTAATTCGGATTTGTGTTGTGTAGTTTACATGATTTTTCCCCTCATGAGACCTTTATTTTAATGTGATAGAAGATTCTAATCTTTTACTTTAAAAAGAATTTATCTTTAGTTTTGGATCAATTGTCAATTTTTTTGTTTGTTTTTGTTGGGGCTATGTTGCTCGTGTTAGAACAAAAATACTCAAGAAATTGATTTGAAAAAATAAAAATAGAGTGAACTTATGAAATTCCTTGTTTATATTAATCTGCAGAAAGTCTAAATTTATACAAAGAAAAAACATAAACATTAAAACTAAAATAAGAATATGTGCCACTAACTACCATAAAAGAGGCCACTAACAGCCATAATGGGGCCACTAACTTCAGAAAGTTGAGCAACTAAAGTTGACTAAGTCTAGCTAGAAAATAGGATGCACTAACTGAAATAAGTAAAAACAGTAAAAATAATAATAAGCTGAAAAAATGTCAATTGTCTAACACTCCTCCTTGGCATTTTTGTGGCAAACACCAATTCTTTGCCTCAGATCTTCAAACCTTTCCTTTGGCAATGACTTGGTGAAAATGTCAGCTAGCTGGTTCTCGATGAACAATGAATAAGCAACACTTCATTAGATTGTTGGACTTCTCTAATAAAATGAACTTGATCTTGATATGTTTAGTTCGACCATGAAACACTGGATTTTTTGAGATTGAAACTGCTGAACTGTTGTCACACATGATCTTGGTAGCTTCTGTTTTTGTTCATGGCCTAAGTCCTTCATCATCTTCCTTTCAGACACGCCATTTTGTTGTGGAGTGTATGGTAATGTCAATTGGCGTTCAATACCTGTGCTATTACAGAACTCCATAAATTGAGAAGAAGTATATTCTCCTCCATTGTCAGACCTTAAAGCCTTAATACTAAGATTACATTGATTTTCTACTAAAGCTTTAAATTGTTTAAAAACATCAAAGACTTCACTCTTCAGTCTTATGAAATAAACCCAACACATTCTGGTGTAGTCATCAATAAAGAGGAGAAAGTATTTGTTACCACTCAGCGAAACTGTTTTCATTGGGCCGCAAACATCCGTATGAATGAGCTGAAGTTTCTGGTTAGCTCTCCGTACTTGATTTTCTTGAAATGGCAATTTTGTTTGCTTTCCCTGTTGGCAAGTTTCACAAACTTGAGCATTAGAAAGAAATTCAGGCATATTTTCCACTAGCTCCTTTTTTTTCATCTCGGCGATGCTTCTCAGATTGAAGTGACCAAACCTTTTGTACCATAGGTTTGTACATGTTTGTGAAGTAATAGTGTAAGCCTGCTCAGTTATTTTCTCCCAATCAACTGAAAACATTCTGTTGCTCATCTTGACATAAAATAATTCTACTCCAGAAGGGTCAGAAACAACACATTCACGATTCTTAAAATGCAGAGAATAATTATTTTCAAGCATTTGTCCAACACTCAACAAATTTTGACTCATATCAGGTGTGTACAAAACATCAGAAATAGTTTTGATACCTGATATTGTTGAGATAGACACTGTACCTTTGCCTTTGACTTCTACTGCCTCACCGTTTCCCACTTTTACTTTAGATTTGTAAGTATCATCGAGGAATTTGAACAGTTCAACATCATTGCACAAGTGATGTGTGCAACCACTGTCAAGAAGCCATGAATCAGAGGATTCACTGATTGAAAAGTATGAAACTGCAAAGAGTTGCTCTTCATGTGCATCGGCAACTTCTGCTACTTGTGCTTGCAAAGCACCAGAGGCCTTTGCTCTTGATTTGCAGACCTTGGATACGTGTCCCGTCTGCTTACAGTTGCCGCATATAGCATCGACTCTCCACCAACAATACTTCTCCAGATGTGTATTTCTTTTACAATGTTTGCAAGGAGGGAACTTCTGCTTCACATCTCCACTATTGTTTCCTCCATCATGCTTGCCTTTATTCTTTTGGTGGAATTGTTGCTTTCCTTTTTGCTTTCGTACAGAGAAAGCTCCTTCACTGAACTTTTCCCGTCTCATAGTCCTCCTTTGCTCTTGTGCTTGAAGAGCACTCATTAGTTCACCTAATGAAAGTTTGCTCAGGTCCTTGGATTCTTCAAGAGAAGAGAGGAAATCTTAGATTCAAACCTCTCAGGAAGAGTCACAAGAACTTTCTCCACAATTCGTTTATCTGTAAATTCTTCACCAAGAAGTCTAATGTTATTAACAATTAAGGAGATTCGATCAGCATACTTACTGATAGTTTCATCCTCCTGCATATTCAAGGACTCAAACTCTCTTTTCAGGTTCAACACTTGCATTTGACGTGTTCTATCGCTGCCTTGATATTCTTCTTTCAACCTATCCCAAGCCTCTTTTGCAGTTTTGCAAGCCATGATTCTGTAAAACACAGAATCTGCCACAGCATTCTGCATAAGCGACTTGGCTTTAGATTTCTTTGCCTTCTCTTCGTTGTTGGATTTGATCTGAGCCAAGGTAGGATTTGTTGGTAGAGCAGCAAGTGGTTTATCTTCCGTCACAGTTTCCCAAAGTTCATAGGCTTCCAAAAAAGCTTGCATCTTCACAGACCAGATTTGGTAATTTTCACCAGTGAAAGTGAATGGTGGATTTAAAGGTAGGTTGTTGGATGCCATTTGTGTTGTAGGTTAAAACTTTTTTTTGTCCTGTAAGATCAACTAGAGGCTCTGATGCCACTGTTAGAACAAAAATACTCAAGAAACTGATTTGAAAAAATAAAAATAGAGTGAACTTATGAAATTCCTTGTTTATATTAATCTGCAGAAAGTCTAAATTTATACAAAGAAAAAACATAAACATTAAAACTAAAATAAGAACATGTGTCACTAACTACCATAAAAGAGGCCACTAACAGCCATAATGGGGCCACTAACTTCAGAAAGTTGAGAAACTAAAGTTGACTAAGTCTAGCTAGAAAATAGGATGCACTAACTGAAATAAGTAAAAACAGTAAAAATAATAATAAGCTGAAAAAATGCCAATTGTCTAACAGCTCGGACTCCCCCAAAAATGTTGTTGCGCTTGTGTTGGATCCTCAAAAATGCGTTAACTTTTGAAGGACCAGACATGCACGTGCTTTCTTTTGTTTGATCTGGTTGTGACTTGTGATTTAATTTTTCTGAAGAAAGAAATCTATATCTTATTTTTCTGTGATTTTTAGTATCTTGAGATATCTATAGTTGTTTAACATTTGGAATGATAAGAAGTTAGTTAGCTCCCTGCCTCTCCCTCGGGAAAGTACTACAACAGACAGCTACATGCTACCCTAATCCTCGACCTCCAGACCTTTTTATCTATGAGTCATGTCTTTAGTAAGTTGGAGACGTGTCATGTATTCATTTCGCTGCAACATTAGTTGAAAGAAAAGGTTAGCTTCCTGAAGCTGCAAATATAGTGTGAACAGCTAGTGGTTCAAATATATGCCCACTAGGGAAGAAGTAAAATATTGTATCGCCGTAGTGGCTGTACACAAGTACTTGCTCTTCTTTAGATTTTAGTCCAATCTTTTCCATTATGGTGAAGTGTTGATTTTCTAAGTCTTTACTTATCATGGAAAGTGAAAAAATTTCAACTGTTTGTATGAGTTAAAATCTGGAAAGTACTTAATATACCTCCTTATAAGCAACTTAAGTACATGTCGGCTTTTACTAATGTACTGACAAGTATGTCGATTGATGGCAGGGGGAACCTAATTTCCACCTTTATGGATTCATTATGTGTATAGGTGCAACTGCTGCACGTGCATTTAAGTCTGTTCTTCAAGGTGTTCTTCTTTCCTCTGAAGGGTAAGTATTTTCGTTTTCTGAACATCTATTTCAGTTTTTCTCTTTGGAATAGATTTACGAGGACAAGAGAAAGTGTGTGATGACAGGGGTAGCGTTCATTTTCCTTCTTGTATACGTCATTTGATTGTTTCAGCACTGCCAGTTCTTTTGTGTTTCCGATTGGGGTTGGTTGATAATACTAGAAATATAATCCAGTGTGTCGTGTGTATATGTTTTATTAAGTAAGGTGCACGTCACAGAGAAGATCCCTGTCCTAGAAATAAGCCTGACATTTAAGTGGAGTAGAGTAGAAGAGCGAACCTATTATCCACCAACTTCAAACCGTGCACTACTGGCCCTCGGGATTTCAAAAGTTATTTCTCATTCATTTGTTTTACTGATACTTTTTAACAGCTCTTTCTAATCTGCCTTCTCTTATCAGGGAAAAATTGAACTCCATGAATCTGCTGCTTTACATGTCACCAATTGCTGTTCTAGTTTTAATGCCTGCCGCAATCATAATGGAGCCCAATGTGATAGATGTCACCGCGACACTTGCAACGGAACATAGATACCTTGGCCTACTTATTTTGGTCAATTCTGCAATGGCATATGGAGCCAATTTGTTGAACTTTTTGGTGACAAAGCATACCAGCGCTTTGACACTCCAGGTTTTATTCTCTACTTCTTCTCCTCCTCGTTCGTCCCATAAATGATACTCCCTCTGTTTCATAAAAAATGACCTGGTTTGACTTGACACGGAGTTTAAGTAAATAAGGAAGACTTTTGAATCTTGTGGTCCTAAATTAAAGTTATATCAAATGTACAAAATTGTCCTTTAATCTTGTAGCCTTAAACATGTCACGTGAAAAGTTAAAGTGAAAATGTTACCAAAAAAAGAAAGAGATCATTCTTTTTTAAACGGAGGGAGTACGATGTATTTTTCGCACTCTAGGGTGTGGCTTAGTGGTCAATGAGGTGAATTGAGAACCATGAATTCTCGGTTCAAATCCCAATGGAAACAAAAAAAAGTACTAGTTGATATCTTCCTATATGTCCTAGCCTTGATGGATAAAGTTACCTAGTACCTGTTGCCAATGGAATGTGACATGTATCCCATGGAATTTGTTGAGGTGCATGCAAGTTGGTTATGAAAAATAAAATATAAAAATGATACAATGTTTTTCAATGCTAAACAGATACACACTGAAGTTTATTTTGTGCTTAAAATTTGAAAGAGAATACATGGTAGCATGATAAATGTATATGACAAACCTATGTTGTTCGGAATCTGTAAAAATATTGTTGCGCCGGTGTCAGATCTTCCAAAAATACTCTACTTTTGGAGGATCCAGCACACACCTGTCCGCAATTTTGAAGAGTCCGAGCCACTGAGCCAGCATAGATGACAAATGTGTATGACAGACAACAATTATTTGATGAACTTTATTACTAACATTCATATACAAGGGATGATATTTTTGTATATTGTTACGTATACAATAAAATACGAGTAATATTTTTAATATTATGTCACCCCAGATTAATTTCTGAAATTGTTCTAACACAAGAAGCTAGTTGTTTCTCAGAAATTACTCGGGCAATTTCACATTGTATCGCGGTATCTATTGTTTTTGACTCGTTCTAAACATCTTCATACTCTGTCTAATTTTGTAGGTCCTAGGAAACGCTAAAGGTGCAGTGGCTGTTGTTATATCTATACTTCTTTTCCGAAACCCTGTAACTTTTACTGGAATTGCGGGCTATACATTGACTGTGATGGGGGTTGTTGCTTACGGAGAAGCCAAAAGAAGACACAAATGAGCTGAGATTCGGCCTTTGTTTCTTCTCCAACGAAGCCCCATACTTTTGTTTTCTTTAAGTTTAGAGACATATATTGTAGACTGAAGATAAAACGGATTTCACTGCTACATTTTAGGTTGTAGCACATAGATATACAGAGAGGAAATAGAAAAAGGGGCAGCTGATAAAAATCGTTGTTTTAGACGATGAATATATAGAAAAACTATTCAGTTCTAGTAGTTCAGCCTGGGAAATGTTCCCGTTCATTACTTGTATTCTTTACATCGAGACGATAGGATGTATGCATCTATATCTAACTCTGATGTTGATATATTAAAGTAATTTAATGTCTTATTCGCCATCCTTTTGCGTTTGTGCTATGTTATTCTATCGATGACGAGATTTCTAGGCTTGCATTTGTGCTTGGAATGATTGAAGTAAACTTTGATGATGATGTCTTGACATGTGAACTAACCTCTTAAGACTGTTTTTTGAGAAATTCTCGAAAACCAGTGGTGCACAGTCTGAAACTCGGTGGAGAATGAGCCCGCATCTCTATCCTTCTCCACTTGAATATCCACATAGTTCGAACCTGTGAAGGTGTTATCAGATCAATTTTGTAAACTACATTTGTAGGTTGTGGTGCAGTGATGGACTGCTCCACCCTTAACCAGAGTTCTCAGGTTCAAACCCTAGGTGAGAAAATCATTTTGAGAGCACCACCCTAGAATGGGCCTTGCAAAGCGCGATCCGAATTTAGTCGGGGCTCCAATGCAGACTCCGAACACTAGGTGGGAAACCCAAAAAAAATAATTAAAAATTGGAAACATTTTTAATATATGGTTTTTGGTGGGAAAACAAATGTGGATGTGAAGATAACATGCAATTTCGAAATGTATAAACATGTCTTAAACTCTACAATGACTTGATGGCAATTGAGATATCTCAGTCATCCAGAGATCTCGAATTCGAGTTATGATAAATGAATAACATTTCACTAAGGAGTGTTTTACTCCCTTCGTAGGGCCTATTTAGCATATGATTCCACATTAATTTTTCCAATAGTACCAAATATCATCTTATTGAATGAAGTTTCATGCAATATGGAGTTCAACAAAAACTAACATCTATAGGGAAATGCATTCCAACCATATTTGAATCTCAAGTTATTCAAGCCTCAAGAATGGAGAAAATCAGATAGTTGAACCAAAAGAAAGAAAAAGAAGATTAAGTGGAATAACAAAGTAATAATGTATTAGAGAAAGCTTGGAGATGAACAATGAACAAGGCAAACAAAAGTTCAAATAGAGTAAAAGTTTGTGAAAATATAACAGTAAATCTATGACATATCGAAAGATCAACCAACACGAGTCTCTCAGTAAGCCAAAGGGAATTATGAGGTTCGGACATTCCTCAGATATCAGTTGTTCCATCTTGTAAACACTTGCAGAGCATTCAGTAACGAAAGCTAAAGTTTCAAAATCTGGTCTTATCAGGAATATTCTCTTCACAAACCAAAAAGAAAGAAAAAGAGCTTTTCCATCAAACACCTGTTCAGAAAGAGAGACGAGAATCGACAAAGAAATTTCAAGTCAACTTGGAGGTTAGATGGTGAAATTAGCTGTTTTTTAGTCTGCATTTTGTATTTTCTCTCCATTTGTTTTATTTTCCTTCTTACCTCAAAAAGGCCTCGTAGTAATCGAAAATGAACTTTTTTCCAAGCAAGACATTCTCTATTGCATTTGATTACCTCACTCTTAGGCAAGTTCTGGACCACCTGGGAGCAGATCATAACCATCATGGTGCTTAGGAGTTTCCTTTTCGACTGGGATCAACTTCAAAATGACAGCAACGATCAAGCTTACAGCGCCAATTGAGACACTGAGCAGCCATAGTTGCCAGCTAAGTGGTGTAGTACTGGCAAAAGTGCCTAAGAACTCAACGATGATAACTTGGAAAACAACTGTAGCAACCATGACACCTATGAAAATCCAGCTACCAAAAATGCCACGGAAAATGTTTATCTTCTCCATGTCACGGCTGTTTATTTCATTGAAAACCTGTAGGGAACCACCACCGACAAAAGAACCAACTGGTTAGTGATAGTACAGAGTACAAAGAATGAACCAAAAAGGACTTTGACTCTGTGAGAGTCGATAGGTGCATAGTTGATGCACAAAACAAAAGCTGCCAGGATAATAAACTGAATTTAAAGAAGGCATACCTGACAAAACACAAAGGTGTTGAAAATGAAAGTATTCAGAACCATTGTAGAATCTGAACCTTCAAATCCCAAAATCTGTTTCCCCGCGAAGTTGAAGGCTAAGAGTACAGCCAGCTGGTAGATACTGTGCCCTATTATATTTCTCCACATTGTCTTTGTAATGAAACTTACATCCCTTCCAATAGGAGGCCTACTCATTAGTCCGTCATGAGGTGGTTCAGTGGCCAGTGCGAGTGCACCTAAAGTATCCATGATAAGGTTGACCCAAAGAAGCTGAACGGCAGTAAGAGGAGCAGATCCTGAAAGTTGTTGCAGAAGATAAGTATCGTCAGAGTCTAATACTCCTATTGCTATCACGACTAATGAACTCTCTCTCTCTCTCTTTCTGTGCGTGTTGATTTGTTGATCAAAGAGATCAGTAGCAGAATATGAATGAACTCAATCAAAGCAATAAACACCTGAGGCGCATGCAGAAATAAAATTGATCATCAAAGCCACAACATTGACAGTCAACTGGAATTGCACGAATTTTTGAATGTTTATATATACAGAACGGCCCCATTTAGCCACATTCACAATTGTGCTAAAGTTGTCATCTAGCACTATAATATCAGCACTTTCTTTCGCAACCTGCAATGTCGTTTTGACGAAAAAAAGTGAAGATTAGCTCATGCTGGAGCTGAATGGATATTATTGCTACAAACATGTAAAACTTTTTAAAGAGAAACGAAGATGCAAAAATATGTAGGGACACAGTTCCTAGAACTTCTATAGCAAATGCGATTAAACTCACCAAAACAGGAAAATGAGGTTTACTTATATGTTGGAAGTCAATGTCTTCTGAATGATATATTAAATGTTTGAGTTATTGAAAAGAAAGATGAAAAGGAATGTTCATGCAGGCAACTTCAGGCATCGACGATGCATCACAAATATTTGATATAAACTATAACGAAGACTGCAATTAGTAAGAAATTTTTTACCATATATCAGAACTGAAAAGAAAAAAACTGCCGATTGGAGCTTGCAAGAATAAAATGGTATATAAGGTCATATCAACTCAGAGCGGGAGCAAATTTACAAACCTCTGTTCCTGCTATACCCATAGCAAGTCCAATATCTGACTCATGCAAGGCAGGGGCATCATTTGTGCCATCACCAGTAACTGCAACAACTTCTTTAAACATGCCTCTCAAATTCTTTACCAGCACGTGCTTGTCAGTAGGGGATGATCGAGCCATAACCTGCATTCAATATATAAACATTTTCAGCAAAATGTATTCGAGTCACAAGGCTCTACATAGATGATATAAAGCAATCAAATGCATACCTGAATTCTAGGAATTATTTGCCTCATTTCATCAGGACTTTTGTTGCGGAATTCTGGGCCTTCAATGGCCAAACCATCATCAGTAAGTATACCACATTCCTTGGCAATGGCTTTGGCCGTATGGATATTGTCCCCTGTGACCATCCTTACAGTAATTCCCGCAGCTAAACAAGATTTAACTGCCTCTTTAACACCAGGACGAACTGGATCTTTGATTCCAACTACTGCAACCAATGTATAGCCACTGTCAGGAATATTATTTTCTTGATAACCATCTCCAACGTCCTTGAAAGCCAAGCAAAGTGTACGCAAGGCTTCATTAGCAAACTCATTGATGACATTCGTGATATTTGTAGCCTGTTCTTCCGACATATCAGCAATTTCACCATTACAATCAATAAACTTGTCACACATTTTTAAGACTATCTCAGATGCACCCTTGCAGAATGCACGGGTGTTGCTATCAGGAAGAGCAACAAGCACTGACATTCTTTTCTTTGCTGAATTGAAAGGTTCAACCTTCAGCAATTTACAGTCCTTTTTTTTATCATCAATATCACCAAGAAGTAATCCATAATCTAATATTGCAGATTCTGTGGGTGAACCCAGAACAGATTTCTTTCCATACTTGTCTTTAACCACCTCAGCTGCTGTATTATGAAATATTGCCTGCAATAGTAAGTCCTGAGCACTTTCTGATAAATCTGTTATTGCATCTGCGGATCCGTCATTTTTTACCTTTTTAATCTTTTCGCAAATCCATATTTTATCTACTACCATATGGTTTGTTGTTAGTGTTCCTGTCTTATCGGTGCAGATGCAAGTAGCTGAACCCATTGTCTCACAAGCAGAAAGATGTCTCACCAATGCTTTATTGTCCATTAACTTTTTCATCGCAAATGCAAGGCTTAATGTGACAGCCAGAGGTAATCCTTCTGGAACTGCAACAACGATTATAGTTACAGCTGTGGCAAAGTAATTTAGAAGAGTTAATGCATCACTGGAGGACCATTGTGTGATTTGATGTTGGGTAGCTTTATTCACCAGAAATCTTACTATTAATACAAGAAATGTCACCACAGCAAATCCGAGTCCTATCTTTCCAATAATAGTGGCAACACCATTCAGTTTGACTTGCAGAGGAGTTTCATCTTCTCCTCCCTCGCTAAGAGTTTCCATCAGCTTACCCCATTCAGTTCTCATGCCAACAGTGGTCACTAGCATCTTAGCTGAACCGTCTTGTACTTTGGTTCCCGATAGAAGAAAAGGTCTTTTCTCAGATATGCTTACTGGTACACTCTCACCAGACAAGCTCGATTGATCAATCAGCAAGCTGTATCCTGATATGAATATTCCATCAGTTGGAACCAGATCTCCAATAGATAAGTGAACAACATCACCAACCACCAAGTCATAAATGGAAACCTTCTGCCTTGATACATCTCTCGTGACCTGGATAGATATTTTTTTCTTCTCCTTGTCCAAATCTCTGAACTGCAACGACTGTCTATAGTCACTAATTGCAGTAACCATGACTACCAATACTATACTGAGTAGAATTCCTAAACCATCATATGTTCCTTTCGGCCACCCTTCAGTAGCAAGTCCCACACCAATAGAAACAACAGCACAAACTATCAATATGATGAGAGTTAAATCATGCAGAGCCTCCCACACAAATGTCCAAAAACTTTTAAATGGTTTCTCAGTAAATTTGTTTGATCCATATATATTTTGTCTGACAGATACATCACTCGATTTGACTCCTTCATTTGATGAGACTCTCAACTTACCTGCAAGCCCTTCAACACCTCCAAGTTTCTTTAAGGTTTTTATATCATAGGAACCAACTATAGATGCAAGTTTATCTGGGTTGATTCCAAAACCAGCTTCTCGAGCTTCTTCTGGCAAGTCTTTTGCTAGTTCAGCTCCTATATCATTACTAACCTGGTCGGATGACCTACCGTGATCACCAGCTGTAAAAAAAAAATATAATTATATATTTAAATGAGAAAAAGAAGAAAGAAGTTGGCAGTCCAATATGTTGTAATAAGTTAAACGGAAAACTCAAGGTCTGAGCAAATTATACCATCAATAAACTTGAGTGCTGCCATATAAGTCATGAAACCAACTCGAATTTTTTCCTGGAAATTGCATGTGGTAAAAAGTGTAGCTTGACTCAGTATACAAGATTATAGAAGTTATAATAGTCGGCAACACAGTCCTCCATACTATGGTTAACAAAATCCATAATCAAACCGATGTTTTCTGGTTATATACTAGTTCCATGATGAGACAACATAACCAAAAGCAAATAAAGAAGCAGAAGACTAAAACATATTAGTGTCACAAGACGACTCTGGTTAGGGAACTCAAATATAGTATTTGAGGAGCAAATGATTCGGGTTCTAACTTTCTAGAATTATTCAAATGATCATTCAACTAACTCCCTTTTAAATTCAAGATATTTGAGATTGAGCTAAAACACTGCATACCGGTAACAAAAAATTAACTAATGAACATGACCACAGACTTCTAACTGGCCTTGGAGACAAATTTGGAAAGTTAAGATACCTCAAGGCTTCATGCTTTACATGGCTGCTAGAAGCCACTATGTTTACACATGAAAACTTGAGAAAGAGAAATATTATCTTAGTTTCAAATTGCTGCTTATGTTGGAAGCAGTTGATACGTAGGACATCGGTTTTTACACTACACAATTACTGATCAGCTATGGAAGTAGTTGAAACAGCAACTTGTATTTTTTTAAAAAAAGAGCAACTCATATGGGGAAAAGTCAGCATTATAGGGAAAACACCACCTAGTTTGGATAAATCTTTTTCCTTCTCTCTTTCAATTCTTTCCAAGTAAAGATATTTTTTTAGCTGTGTTATGTTGATTAAGCATTACCGCGAAGAGCATAATTATTTGATTTCCCTTGTTTGTAAAGATACATGCCCTGTTTTTTGTTTCATCTCGTTGCGGGAAAGTGTAGTAGCTTTGTATGCAAAGATTTTGTATATTTTTACAAAAAAGCATAAAAGTTTACAGATATAACATGTACTTCATTGAGCATTTTCCTTAAAGCTTAAGACATTCACATGTTAGCTACTGTGTACTTTTTAAACATGACTGTCCACGATATCATAACCTACTTCTAGTTTCGACGATGTCCACACCAGGATTGGCTGCTTATATTTTAGACTAAACTCAAACAAAAGGTTTTGATTTCATGATCTTAGCATTCTTTCAAGGTTTTTCCTGTAAAAGGTTTTCACTTTCCTCTTACTTTACGTTCTTGAAAAGCTTTGGTACATTGATCGATTAATGAAGATAAAGCCAAAGACTTCCCTTGGTATCAAGTGATTAGATGGTGAAGTAAAATAGTCCAGACAAAGGAATATTGCACACTCAAAGAGTACAAATTAAAGTCACAGGCAATAAGATTATTTATTTATACAAGAAGATAGAATTTTTATAAGATAAATAAGAGAAGTGGAATGGGAACTGATGTTCCATGTAGCAACCAAAGATAAGGCAACACAAACAACACACTTCTAGGTGGGACAGACAAAAAACTGCATATGGGGCCACGCCAGATTAGTATTTGATGACAAATACCAAAAGATATTTATTTGTTGTTATCACCTGTCTATTTCTGTACTTTAGTACTATCCAAGTGTGCTAGAAGAGATGTCAGTCACAAGGAAGTTTCATGGAAATTTCGCTGCTGACGACGTGTTTATTAGTTATACTTTCACCATTATGGAGTTTGGAATTACATCAGCAACCAGGTACTCCGTACTGTTTTTTGAATTCTTAAATCTCACTATTGATAACCCAACCCTCATTCAAAGATTCTTTTAAGTCCTTGAGAAAGCTTATTATAATATAGTTTAAGTTTGTGTTTATGCACATAAAAACAAAGGTCTTCCAGAGATGAGACATGGACTGCTTTTTTTTCTCTCCATGCAAATTGATGTTTGGTAATATGGAAAGGGCATTTTGTATTGCCACACAGTGCTTCTTATGATCTTAGAAGAAATGTCAATGTCAGATGGAAGTTTCAAGGAAATTTCCTTGATGAGTGTTCAGTAGCTAGACTTTTGCCTTTTTTGGCACAACATAAAATACATTATACTGACCCATCCCTCACCCAAAGGCTCTTTAAATCTATAGAATATAGTTGTAGTAAAGAAATTAGCTTAGTTGCTCAGACTCTTTACTTTTGATGTTGCATCATCTCGGATTCTCCAAACGTACACTACTTTTGGCGAATCCGACACGCACCTATTGGCATTTTTGAAGAGTACAAGCATCATAGGTAATTAGTAAGCATGTGCTTGTGCACATCAAAACAGATATCTTTTGTACTCATTTGCTGACCACTTTGTACTGGTGCTATGATCATGAAGGCACCTAAAAGATCTCAATTTTGTTATGTATTAGAAACACAAATTAACATTAACCTAGGACCATTTCTACATGCAGAATGGAGATTTAGATGCTGACCACTTTGGATGCTTGCTAAATTCTTTTTTTTTTTTGGTTTCCCATCCGGTGTCTAGAGTGTACATTGGAACGCCAACTAAATTCAGATCATGTGCTGCAGAGCTCGTTCGGAGGTGGCACTCCCTAAATGCTAACCACTTTGGAAGCTTCCTAAATTCCTTTTTTTTTGTTTTCCCACCCGGAGTCAGCGCGCATTAGAGCCCCAACTACAATTATACCGCGCACTACACAGCTCATTTGGAGGTGGCGCTCCCAACAAGATTTGCTCAAACCCAACACCTCTAGTTGCTAAATTATGTTCTAACTTAAATAAGCATTTGTCAAGCTAATTTAACAACTTTAAAGGAATATCAAAGCACAAACTTTAATGGAAAAAGAAAACATGAACCCCTGAAGGCAAACAGTCGAGGTAAATATGAAACAAGTCTTATCCACAAAAACATATTCTTCTAGCAAGTGGCAACTGACATATACTTGAAACAAAACCAAAAAGAAATAGCTTTACTTATCTTTTCACTGACATATACTTGAAACAAAACCAAAAAGAAATAGCTTTACTTATCTTTTCACTGAACTAATGTGATTCTGTAGATTTTCTAAATGGTCCCCATAAACTGCCAATAAGTTATCCTCAACAGTTGACAACACAGGTAGGAATAAATATTATAATATCATAGATTTTGGATCACATATTTTGGCTCTAGTCTACTAGATAGGGCCTCAGTCTCCTCTAAATATTCAATGCAAAAGATGTTAAACAGGAAAATGTTTATAACGTCCCTAATAATAAATAAAGCAGTTAATAGTTTGTCAATAGAAAATAAATATTGTGTTTAACTTGCCGACCTAGTGGTTTTTAATGGTTGTATCATCAATTATATAGCTACAGAACTATTTTAAAATGCCACATGTTTGAATTCTTTAAATCTAATATATTTTTGAAGGATTTAATACAAATACGATACTAGTTTTGAAAAGTCTAAATAACTTAGAAAGTAACCATAATAAACTAGTGCATTATCTAACCAGGTCTGGTTTCTAATGGTCTATAGTAACTGTTTGTAACTTCCTAATAAATGTAATTTTCAGGAAGTCATAAATAAAACTCCTTCCGTCTTAATTTATGTAATATTTTTCAGATTTCGAAATTTAAATAAATTTATTTTTAGTCGTAAATTTTTCATATATCGTTTAAATATTTTTGAATTGTCAATTGTTGCCAGTTATAGTACTTACTTTTTTACGTAATTTGTAAATAAATAAATTTCATTTTAAAAAATTTAAAGATTCTACTCATAAACTTTTTATCAAACTTAAATCATTTGACTCTCGAAAAACGAAAACAGAGTACTATTTGTCTGATTTCAATAGGACATCTAATTTTAAAAAATAAAAAAGTGAATTTTATAATCTTATACACGTCATCTAGAAAGTTGTTATTTTTTAAACGAACTGCAAAAAAAATATAAGACACCATGTGGACGGTGGAGATCTGGTAAAAGACAGATAAGGAATTAAATAATATTTTCTATAAATCTATATCCATATGCTAAGCATAAATTTAACCACATGAAAGACCTAATATTTGGCTATATTTATATGTAAAAAAAAAAAACATGGTCCTCCATATTAACAGCAAATGTGCAAGTGGGAAATGGTCCAGCAAAGAATCAACGAAGAAAGAGAGCCAAGAATTTTATTTTATATCTTTATCACATCTAAAAAGTCAAACAAGAAAATGTCATTGGAGGAAAAAGAAATAAGTAATATAATAAGAATATTAAATAGGAAAGTGGTAAAGCACAAACTAATGGTGGATATCATATGATCTTTAGTTCTTTGCCATATATATTCCCACTCAAACTTATTTATATTTAGAAAAAAGCCACCTTTTTGACAAATAAAAGCTCTTTCATCTAATAACAATTATCCATTATTAATTTTACACGCTTTATAAAAATAAAATAATAATTTTATTATATTACTTTTTAAATATAATAATATTGTGTGTTAAAAAATGTAATAGGGGTATAATAATAATTAAGGATGAGGATAAATTAAGAACTTATTTCATAAAATTGACAAGTGATTTTAAAATAGTATAGTCGACAACTATTATTGAACTGATAAAGTAATTCTTTTTTTGCTAAAATATTCAATTTTACTTTATCACGTTTTACTTAGGGTGAATCCATAAGATTAAATTTGGAAGCTATTAATTTGCTCAAAAAAACAGAGAAAGTTTCAAAACACAAAAATGAAAATGAACTTATTTTCGTCTAATTTATCGGGAAAAAAATATATCTCCATATTTTCCGATGAAATGTACAAGTATTGTAGCATATTGTACAAAACTGATAAAGCATGACCTAATATTATTTCCATTAATGTACAACTATATCAACCTAATGTACCAGAAATTAAAGCATGAATAGAAATTGATTTCTCCGGTTATCGATGATCGGAACTCATTTTCCGGCTTAGTTTTTTTTTGTTTCTGATAAAAAAAATATCAGAGGTTTTAACATTGTCATCACAGATTTCAAAAATCGAAAAAAATAGTACTAATTTTTTTCACTTTTCTAGCCATTTTTCCTTTTCCAGCATATTTTCACGGAAAACAAAAACAGATTTTCCGATTCATTTTAATTTTCCAGCTCATTTTCCAGTGTATTTTCATAGAAACAAAGAAGAAACATTAATATAAAAAGCAATAACATACTCTAGTTTTTTCCATGAGCTCTTTTGCCTCTTTCCGTTTCTCCAGATTCGAACCATACCGGAACCGTCGCCGGCGATTTCTAACGAACGAAACCGCATCTCTCCACCTTCTCTGAGCTTCTACAGACGGATTTTTACCGGGCAAATCGAATTCCTCTGGCTCCAATATATTCGCCATTAAACAACCTTTACGCTGCAGATTTGTAGATCAGATAGATATATAAATATATATACACATACAGTAAACAGAGAGAGAAATTATGAAAAAGAGGAAAATATTTATTTGGGGTTTTATTATTAGACTAAATTCTTTATTTTTGGTTATATATATAACTAAAGATTTGTGGCGGAGGATATGCTTAATCAATGATATGGCCTTTGGGAGCCTTTTACGAATATCTAAATTTAAATTAGTTTAACTCTAAAATATAAATATAATAATAAAATCAAAGATTTATTAGCGAAATGATTATTAGGTCTTGTTTGTTTTTCTTAAGATTCAGACATCTAAATTTGAATCTGAATACACATCTAAATATTAAGGTGTTGTTTGTTTTCAATATCTGAGTGTGCATATGAAATAAAATACTATATCAATAAAATATTATACAACTCTTATTTTAGTAAAATATTTTTAAAAAAAAGAAAATAATATTTTAAAACTTTTTTATTGTAACAATGTAAAATAATTCATATAGAGTAGTAATATATTGTTTATGAAAATATTTTATTTTATAATAGATATTAGTTATTATTATCGATTAAATAATTAATATTTTCTTATTTTCTCGATTCGTGCTAAAAATTATACCATAGGAGTGCTTATCAATTCAAATATATGTTGATCAATTTATAAAAGTAAAAGGTTTACATTATGTAATAAGAATAAAGGAAATTATAACGGTAAGCATGTAATTAACATTAATTAAATAAAAAAATAACGTGACGTTTATTACTTGTTCTGATATAATTGAATTAAGATAGGAGTCGTTCAGATTTATTCAGACTCATTTAAGAGACTTATAAGGAAATAAAATAAACAAACTTAATGTACTGAATCTTAACAATTAAGATTCAGTCCACAAAAATAAATATACTTAATGAGATGAATCTGAATTGATTAATATTCAGACCTCCATTAAGTACAAACAAATGAGACCTTAATCTACTTGATCAAATATCTTGATTTGGATCCCGAATAGTGTTTTAATTTTTAAAATATAATTTTTATATGTGAATTTAAATAATCGAACCCCAAAATATAACCGCATTTAATTTATTTTATTGTCTTTACGAAAAATATTTCTTAGAAGACGCGTTAATTTAGTACTTGTGCTATTTGTCCCTTTTGTGCGTTTAAATTGTCACTTTGACCTCTCTATTTTTTTGACTTTTTCTATAAGGGGGAAAAGTTAGGATTATGCTCAAAAATGGCGCCTTTATTTATTTATAAATAATAATAATAATAATAATAATAATATATTTTGTATATTGAATGTAAAATATTTTAATAATATCATTTTATATTTTTTAACATGTGATTGTGGTTAGATAACAATTTTATATAAGAAAAATTTAGGATAGTCGTTTTGAAGCTTTTATAGTTGAGGAAATATTCATTATGGGATATTTAGGAATTAAAGGGTGGAATTCTATGATATTATTTTGTAGTTTGACTTGTGAGAGTTAAAAAATGATATTAATGACTTTTTTAATTAAAGATATGATGAAAAAGTAATTAATAAGCATTATATATAAATTTGTAAGGGTTTTATTTACTGTAAATTTAAATAGTGATTCCAAAATTAAGTATTTATAAACTTTCGGATGATATAAAGAATTTTTTTAAAACAATATTTTTTTTTATTTTCATTAACTTTTATTATATTATTATATCACCCAAAGAATGTTTAAGTTTTTTTTAATTTGTAAAATATGGCAAATAATCTACTATAAGTCTATAATAAGTAAATTATATAAAATAAATATTAATATTGACGATGTATATATACCTTAAGTTGTTTCCTTTATTGAAAAAGTAGGAGAAAGAAGGAGCAATTAAGAATATTATATTATGTCGAATTTATTTATATTTATATTAAAATTAAAAAAGAAAAGAGTAAAATAAATAAATTGAGATTTAAGAATCTGATACTTTTGGAATTGTATATTAAAAGGTAAGAGATCTTATGATACTTTTTTTGAAAAGTTTTCATATTATCTTTTTTTCCTTTGTTTGGAGAAATATTTAATTGGATAATGCGCATTACTTTAGTGTTTATTGACTTTATAAGATTGAAAACAAAAAGATGAAGTTGATTTTTTTAATTTTTAATTAAAGGTCTAAAATTTAAAATTTTAAAATTTTAAGAAATAATTTTATTAAAAGTGTCGTCTTTAGAAATTGATTATACAGTGCGCGAATATAAATTTAGAAGTTAACTATACGAACAATTCCAATATTTTTTATTCAAATCTTGTATGAGTATTACAAATCCAATAATTTATATTTAAATTATGTATGAGTATTAGATATTTTTCTAAATATGAACAAATATTTAAATACAAAACTGAATGATTGACCACTTATGACGAATTCTATAATTTATAAAGTTCAAATTTTTAGCTTCACTAAATTTGAGGGTGCATAGGTGAGGATCGCAATAGATGAATTATTTAGAAATAGAGAAAGTAATCAACGTAAAACATCACATAAATTCCTAAATTCATTCTCCTTCCATTATTAAAGTCATTTTTTTTATGAAACCTCTTTTTTCAAAAGAAAAAAAAAACATATTTTTCAAAACCTACCGACCAATCAAAGAAATCATAAACACATCATATTTTTATGTTACACCCCTACCTCCCCCAAAAAGAATTCAACATGATGACCAAATACAACCTAATAGTCAACTTCAATGTTGGAATGTACATATAACAAACAACAATTTGACGACTCAACATAGGTCAATTGATTGATAAATTACTTGTTTTTCACCATATTTAATTTTACAACAACCACAACAATCCAGAGTATAGTCTCATAAATAGAGTTTCGAAGATGAAATATATGTAAGGGTATATTTACGATATCAGATCTTTTGTTATAAAACTACACTATATAGTTAAAAGTTAAAAATATATTTTTATGTATATACAGTAGGTGTAAGGTCACTTAAATTTTTTGATGTGTTTAATTTTTTTATATTTTGAACTCCTTTCAATAATTTTTTTATTTAAACATTAAATATAAGTAGACCTTACCCTATCTTTGTAACATAGAGAAAGATGTCTTCAATAGATATTCGACTCACAAATTTATTTATTTTTAAGAATAAATTTGAAGCAAATGCAAGAGCAAAAAAAATTATGATGAAAATATTAAAGAAAAAATGCAATTAAATATTGAAATTATGACGAATTTAAATTTCTGTTCATCATCTATTTATTATTCCTATTATATATAAGAAGAAGAAAAACTCAATTTATTTAAATGGTGGTTTTTTATTATTCAATTAAAAGCAATAAATTAAATGGTGGTTTGGCAAACCTTCCTTCTACCAAAAAAACAATTGGACACATTTGGTAAAACAGACTTAAATATTAGTATAAGATGGCTTATGTCATGTTTGGTAATTTCGGTAAATGGGAAAAATTTAAAATATTTAATTACTTGAGGAATATATTGAGATGATCGAGATTGAATAACTAAAAAAAATGAGTGATCTTTTTCCTTTTACGGGAAATATTCGGTGATAATAACTAAATTTATTAGACCAATAGGATACATTCAAAGTTTGGTAATGAAAAACTTCTTGACAAGGAAAGTTATACCCTCTTAATGATAGTATTTGATATGAATTTGAATTAATCGGATCATTATGCATGGCCGTCTTGATTATAAGACTGTTAAAATGATGAAAAAATTATTTAGATAGGTGTCTTTTAATAAATAATTATTAATTTTAGCGATAGTTTTTATTTATTATCATTTATAATAATATTATGTTAAATCTGTAAGATGTATTAAAAGTGAATTAAGTATGCAATATATATATGTTATAATTGTTTTAAAAAATATTTTATGTTTGTTTGGTAAGAAGTTGACACATAGTATTATAAGTGTATTAAAATATTTGATAAACTGTATTATCCATCAATAAAACTTGTATTATATGTGAATAATAAATTGTTCTTTATAATATAAATTAAAAGTATATTTTATATGTATTAAAAGTGACCAAGAAAAAAAATGTTATTGATATAAATGATAAATATTTTTAATATATAGTATATTTATGTAAGTTTCCCAAAAACAATCGCTTGTGGGCCTAATTTTTTTGGGCACCCATCTCCTCTTTATGTATACATATTATTAAAGAAATTTCATGTATTTTTTGGGTAGAAAATATAATTCAATATAGAGATCATTAATGTAATAAACTAATAATTGAGAAATATGGAATACTGTTTAATTAATTGTAGTATTCTTTCTTTTCTTGTGTAATTATGTATTTTGTTGTCTCGATTATAATATGACGATTATTATGAACAAACATTCTTATATGTACTTTTTTTAATTCTCATTTCACTATTTTATTCTCTTATGATTGAAAATTCTAAAGTCTCTCAAACATTCAAACTTTTGGCATCATGTAGAATTTTTTGTTGTGTTTTATAAAGGTTTAAGTCATGGACAACCCCTTAAAGTTGTCGGCATAATTCACTTAGACACCTCAACTAGGACTTGTACCTATTAGACACCTCTACTAATTCGGATTTGAACCTTTTGAACACTTTTTTGACAATCACCTAAAAGTATGAAATGTGTGTAATACACTCGCGATGACGTGAAAAATTAACAAATCAATTACATACATATGGCATTTGAGGGGGAAAAAAAATAAAAAAAATTGAGGTGTTGTCATCACCTTGAAATCCTATTCGTCACCATAGTCCCCTCCTCCATCATAGTTGTCATCACCTTCAAATCCTCTTAACCCACTATTCTTTTCTCAGATCTTTTTTTTTTTTAAGTTGTAAATAGCAAATTGCATATACATAAAAATTAATCAATGCATGAACCTACAAAATATGAACCATTTATAATTTTAAATATCAATAAAATCATTGACTACATAATCATCTAAGCATATTCGTTTTTTTATTTTAAATCTGATTTGTTAGATATATTTTCAATAAGAAAAATGGAAGAATAAACAGAGTAGTCATTATATTAATCTATATTTTTTTCCCGTAAATAAGATTCAATATCCAACAAATTTAAAGAAAATGGAGAAGGAAATTGTAATGGTATTTCCCCAGTTGAATATGATAGAGGTGAGGGGGAGGGAGAGGAAGAGGAGGCAGGAGAAAAGAAAAGGGTGGAAGGTGTTGGCGGCAACAACGGAGATGGTATTGATTTTGGAAAGAAGAAGTTATGGCTAAAGAAAAAGGAAGAAGGAAGAAGAGAGAGATTTTTTTTATAAAAAACAAAAAAACAAAAATACGTTCTGACGCGCTGAATGGATGTGTATTACACCTTCTTTGCCATGTCAGCGAAAAGTGTCAAATAGGTACTTATTTTGAACAATAGAAGTGTTCAATAGGTACCAGTCCTAGTTAAAGTGTCTAAATGAATTATATGGACAACTTTAAGGGGCCGCAGATAATGATTATTATGAACAAACATCCTTATATCTACTTTTTTTTCTCATTTCACTATTTTTATTTTCTCATTATTGAAAATTGTAAAGTCTCTCAAACATTCAAACTTTCAGCATTATGTAGAATTTATTATTGTGTATTTATAAAATGATCAAATTTAATTTTTGGTTTCGTCTTCAAATTTTATGCATTAAAACTAATCAACACTATTTTACTATCATTATATCAACTTATCAAATTCAACGCAACACTATCAACTTATTAAATAAACTTTTTATGATTTTTAGTCAACTTTTATTATTTAAACTTTATATTATATACCTTTTATAAAAAATTTACATTATTTGCATACTTATGTCATAATGTCTTTGTATATCCTAATTATTCAAACTTTATTTGTAGAATAACACTGAGTATATTATAATGATTAAATTTGTATATGTCAATTAAAAAAATAAAGCCTCTGTATAAAGTTTAACTTTAAGGCTCCAAATTTTATTGAGACGTTTCTGCTACTACGCTGTTTATGAAACTTGAAAATGAAAAATTTCTTAATAAAAAACGTGTTACTCCCAAACCACGTCGATACATCTTGATCCAAGTGGTGCCAATGGGACACTGTTTTATTGAAACCTTTTACTAGACATGTATTATGTATAAATAATAAAGGATACTATGTTATGAATATACTTTCTTCTTCTTATTTTATTTGACATTTTTTGCATTTCGAAATTTAAACAAATCTATTTTTAACCGTAAGTTTTGTATAGATACTTTTAACATTTTGAATTATCAATTATTGTGACTTATAGTATTCTTTAAGTAATTTGCAAATATATAAATTTCATTTCAAAAAAATTAAAAAATTCTTACGCAAATATCCGATCAAACTTAAAATGTTTGACTCTCGAAAAATAAAAAATGTCATATAAGATGAGACAGATGGAGTAAAATAAATAAATAAAAAGAACGCCACTTGTCTTTAACCTTTATAGTGATTTACTCATTTGCTTACATCTTAAAATGTGGATAACATTTAAAAAAATATATATATTATGTTGTTTTTCTGTTAATGAACTTATTTAACGTGAATATAAATTAATCAGATCAATAGATTATTGATATAAGATAAAAAAGAACATAAAGTAACTTATGAAGTAAATTCAAATTTTTAAAAAGACACATTAACTATATGTCTGTTCTATTATCCGCCTAACAATTTTGATTTATATCATTGCATCATGGTCTCAACCAATTTCAAGTTTTAAAAAGTAAGTGTTATCAACACCAATCATTACGTGACATATACTAATTTAATTTGAAATATAATATATTTCATTTTTGTGATAAAATCAAGGTCATAACAATATAATCATAAAGAGAAGAAGACATGATAAGTAGATGAGTGATATCTCTATTTATAGTGTTGATATATGATTGTCAATGTTATCAATGTTATCCCTAAGGGGCGGTTTGGTAGGCTGTATTAAAAAAAATAATCCATGTATTAGATGTGGTATAATTTAATACTGTGTTTGGTAGGAATGTGAGCCTATGTATAACTAATCCATGGATTAGTTAATACATCCTACATGGTATTATGTGATGTATTACTAGTATCTTCCATTTGGAGGTATTAGTAATACATATGATATAATACCATGGGATAAACACATAAAGACAAAAATATCCCTCAAATCTTTTTAATTTTTATTTTAATTTCTTGATTTTATTTTTTATATTTGTACTAGTAAAATTATTTAAATAAATTAGTTTACAAATTATTTAGAGAGACTTATTTGTAACTAAATATATCTAATTCAAATCAATACAAATTTAAAATGTGAGTTATTCAATATTTACTAATTAAAAGACTAATATATCACTAATTATTCGTATTTTGAACAATTTAAAAAAATTACATACATATTAAAATTATAATTTGCAATTCTTTTATGTGTGAATGTACATGGTTTATTCAATTTTCCAATTGTTGACCGTCTTTATAATTTTAAAAGTAGCTGGTTATCTTTTTTAAATTTAAAATTGACATTTTATTAGTGATCTATTTATTAAGATGAAATTATGTATCCTCAAATAATTCAAGTAGAAAATTGAAAACATGACAACAAAATTATTCTTCTCATAACTAGTTAGAAATTCATAAAAGAAATATTTTCTGATAATTATCTACCTTGACCCAATTACATAATAATATAAGGGTATAATTGGAAAAGAGATTTTTAAAGAATTTGATTTCAAATACAAGTTGGGATTGGAAACAATGAACCAAACACTTGATAAAAATAAACCATGCATTACTAATCCTTGCACTACTAATCCATGCATTACTAATCCCTGCATTACTAATTCATGCGTTATTCATTTTTGTACCAAACGACCCCTAAATGTTCTTATCGCATTGGAATCACTTATACACGATTCAATTAATTCTTCGATAAATCCAATGAACAATCCACACAATTCACTAGATTTATAACAATTTTAAGTTTTTTTTTCTTTATTTCTCTCTCTTAATTTTTGACTTCTTTTAATTTTATTACTTTAATTTTAAATTCATTTTAAATTCTATTCCATCTTCCACCCACTTTCAAGTTACCTCTTCCTCCATTTCTTTATTCTTCTTTCACCTGTCACTTTCACTTCACCCCAACCCCACGTTAAGTTAAGTTCCTCATTCATTTTATTCTTTTCATTTTATTTTTCTTTCGTCAAATTCATTTCTTTTAGTGATGTTTTAAAAAAAATCATGCTATTTGTGGACTTATTAATAACAAAACTAATTATTTTTTCTTAGAAAATCAAATATTGAAAGTATTATTAATTACTTTATCTCATTATCATATAACTTCAAAATTAGAAATGATAATTTTGAAATAATCAATAAATTCTCTGAAAAATAAAAAAGCTTGATTGAAATTTGAATGAAGACAAAATATATGATACCTATTAATCATCTTGAAGTCTGGATTTATCAAATCATTCGAAATGTTAATAAAATATTTAAAATAAAATTTTTAAATTTAAGATCATTAAACTAATAGTAGTAAAAAAAAGGAATTTGAAGTTATGGTAAAAAGTGACATTAAACGTGAAGTTTCAATGAAAATGACAATGTATTTTTGATATAGGCGAAGGAAGAAAGAAAAAGGTACTCCGTAAATTATAAGGAAAAAAGTTAAATAAAGAAGAAAAATAAGAAAATCTATTTTATAGTAAAATTCTTGTAAAAATAAAATTATATTTATTATTTTAGCGTATCTGCGTCTTTAATAGAGTGCATATACTCTCTATGTAAGGTAGACAAAAATAATAATATAATAATATCACTTCAAAATCGTTTATAGGATAATAAGATTATTTGATAATTAAGATGTATCGTTTAATAATTCAAGACAATTTCAACTGTCACTTTATGTCTTTTTTTATACAAGATATTTATAGAAAAAAAATCATTTTAATGTCCTCAGCAATTTCTTCTTGACTATTGGTCAATCAGAAATATGTTTTGTAATTTCATGCTCAGATTTATTACATCATTGACTTTTGAAAAAAAAAAGAACATTTTTTCCTTTTTCTTTCATGGAAATTGTATGGAATTAACCTAACATGATGATGTCCATAAGAAAAAGACACATCAATAATGTCTTTTATAATTGACCAATAACTTTTTTTTATTAAAAAAAAAGAAGGAAGAAAGAAAAATCAGGTCAAGACACCTTACGTAAACTTGACTTTAATCTATTAGGTGCAATTTTTTCATATTCCAAGACTTAAAATCGAGACTTTTACAAATATAAAACTTAAACACTTACGATACACATGGGATTGTGAAATGTAAATATGGTCATGCTATGGAAGTTTTAATTTTAAAAGAAAAAAAAAAACAAAGAAAGTGTTCCTCACTGTATACAAACAATGTATTAGTAACTACACTATATACAAATTGTTTTTGAAACTACGATCAAATTTTTTTTTAACGAAGTTGTTTGTTTTGATTTTTTGATTGCTATAGCAAGACGTTGTTATAAAAGAACATATAGTATATTATATAACATAAAAGATCAGTTACATATAACTTATGGTTGTTATAGCATATGATTATCATTACGTGTACAAAATCGAATTTAAAACCGCATCAAATCGCAAATTAAGTCAATACGAAAAAAGAATTCGACTAGTGGTTGGTTTGACTTGGTTTGGTGTTGGAAAAAAAAATCTGACTATATTTGGGTTGGTTGGTTTTAACTAAAAAGAAACAACCCAAAAAAAACAACCCGACATTATATATATAATTTTAAAATTTTATTTTCACATAAAAATATTTACTTTAATATAATTTTTAAATATTTTTTTATACTTTTTCATAGTTTTTATCTTTTAATATATTATTTCAAATTTGAAACTTAGATTTTTGGATGGTTCCATAAAGATTATAGTCCACAGTTGTTGGTAATTATAATATAACTTAAATCAAAATCAAAATTAATACTAATGCAAAAAGGAAATTAATTTAATACTAAGAATGACAATAATATTGAATATTTGTTCTTTGATTTTACATAGGTTTAGACATTTGAAATTCATAATCTAATTTTAATTTCCTATAATGTTTAGTCATCTAACTAATACTTGAACTTATTTTAGTATGATTTAGTACTTTTAAATTATGATCATTTTCATTACGACTTGTTAGTAATACTTGTTTTATGCAATTTAATTATTATTATATACATATATACGTTTTTTGAATATTTTAGTGTCATTAATCATATCATTATTTTTGTTATATTCTTAAGAAACACCTAGTTGTATTTTGGTAAGACTACAAAAATATTTGAATTACAAGTAAATTATATGTTTGTATGAATATTTTAGCGGAAAAACCCAAAAAAAAACCGAGCTTTATTGGTTTTTTATAAATTTAAAACTCCGACACAAATATTTTAATTTGATATTTTAAAACCCAAACTAACCCGACCATGTACACCCCTAGCTATCATAGAGAAATTTGACTATAATTATAAGCTAAAAATTAATTTCCAAAATGAGCAATTCTAACTAGAAAAATCTAAGTATATGCAAAACAGACATGTAAAATGAAATTAACAACTTTATTTGTTGTAATAAGTAACATCACTAGATGGTAAAAATTGTAAAAGAAGTAATCTCAAAACATCAAGTGCTCCCCTAATTACTCTTTCAACAAAATAAAGAGTGTTCACTCAACTTACAATTCTTGAACCATTTTTTTGATATAATTCATCATGCAAGTTGCACCTGTCCGTTTAAATCAGATCTCTATTTCAGTATAACGAGAAGGGGTTTACGTATAAATGGAACATACAGAAACCAACCAAGTAAACCTACAGATGTTTCTCCCCTCCAGCAATCAGTGCCTTAATGTCATGAACTCGAATCAAGTCAACTATTATCCTGCATAGGGCGTTGTCCGTGTCATTCACTTGGTGTTACAAGACCTTGCAATTTGTGCAACCACTCGACGTATTGACCTTGCTCCTTCTTGTGTAAGTGTAGTAAGAGTGAATCCGCGAAACTTTTATTGACTCCTCTTGCTTCTAGATATTTGTGGAGCTCATCTCGAAGTCTCTCATCTGATGAACTGAAAAAACTTAACACAACAAAAGGAACTCATAATTCATACATATTTGAAGAGAAATATGATGCAAGAAACCGAATAGGTCATTCTTGAAGTAAATGCAACTGGCAACCCTTGAGATTGTCACAAAATAGACCAAGAATAATCGTTCAATTTAAGAAACAATATGTACGCACAAACATCAAAAACATCCGGAGAAACAGATGAAAAAATTGCTAAAAATAAGGCAATAAGAGCAAAAGAAAAGTGATATGGAAGGCACTGTGTTTGCAAGAATGTAAAAATAGAGGATTAAACTAGCTTCTTCGACTTGAGCAAATAGATACAATACAAAGCTTATAGTCGTGAAGTCTAGCAGCTTTTTTTCCACCTCCTGAGAATGCGATTTTAAGCTTTTTATAAAGAACTCAGAGGGCTGACCTTTCATGACTTGGGATACTCAAGGTGGACCAATAAAAGGACGCAAGCAGCTCAAACTAGAGGCACAAATTATAATCCAATTCGAAGGATATCTTCATGAATGTGCTGTAATAAAAGGCAGCAACAGTATATATAAACTAAGAAATGAATATATTGTTCCCCTAGCTGACAGGATTAGACGATTGAATACCATCTATGAGAACAGTTGACAAATGCAAGAATGCTCTAGCAATTTTTACCATACTTATGTCAGCGTAGAATAAAATAAGTTGGCAAAGCATTTGATAGAAAAGCTTTCTATTTCAGCGATCCTGTATCCAAAGTTGATGGTGAGAAGTTCTTAAAATTTAGAAGTATCGAGCGATCTTAAGTCCTTACGGATATGCAAGGATTATAATGTGGTGATAGCTTTGCGGTGAATAATAATATAGAATTGTTATATTGGGAACAATAAAACAGTGTTTGTTACATGGTAAGTAATAGTACTTCTTTTATATATATAATAAAGTAAGTAACAATTTTATTAAAGAGATTGTACACAAAAATGCTTGTATTAAAGAAGTATTCAAAGAAGTAGAGAACCTATAAACGATATGGTTTCCTACAAACAACACCCAGTTTATTTAAAGAATAATACATGAATTGTTATGTAGAGATTTACTATTTAAGGGTAGTCTTATTTCTAGATACTCTTACATTGGTAATTTACGCATTCTTATTTCAAGGTAGGGGTACGGCTGCATACACACCACCCTCCCAAGACCCCATTTGTGGGATTACACTAGGGCATGTTGTTATTTTTGTTGTTATCTCACAGAAAATAATATCATTATGCCGGAATTATATTTCCATATACCGAAAACCAGACAACTCATCAATGCATTGAGACTGAAACTCCTTCTAAGCCTATGAGTCCAAATGCAGAGCTCTCACTCCCCAAAAGCCAAAGTTGTTCTAAAGTGCTTCTACCGAAGGTGAAAGTACCTGATATAGGGACCTTTGTGGGCTAAAGAATCAAGGTCTAGTGATGGAATGTAGTTCATGTTTTGAATTTCAACGTCACAACCATCACCAACTTGAGCAGTTACCACACAATCAAACTGTAGCAAGGATCTCAAGCCAGGCTTCTTCACACCTACTTTCATGAAAGCGTCCCTGGGAAATTTGGCATTTTCATTGGAGCCCTCAGCACCCAAAAAAGCAGAAACAGCAACTTCCTCCCCTGACTCGCATCTCCTGCGTAGAACTACGTCTTGGGATTGTGGTGAATCCCAGTCTACAACAAAATCTCCAAAGCTACTACTTTCATCATTCTGTTTAAATCAGAAAAAGAAAGCACAACTTAAGAAGTGCTCAGATTTCAAACTATAAATTGCAGTTAGTTACTCATATCACGGTGGATGAGATCATGATAAAGCTATTTCAAGATTTCAGCTTCAATACACAGCTAATTTGTCTTTGAAAGGAAAAAAGACAACATAGAAACAGATTAATCTAATTTTGTACGAGACATCTAGTGGAATGCAGCCATCATGACCACAAACATTTCTAGCCCAAATTGAATTCATACCTGTTCTTTTTCTGTCCCTCCGACAAAGGAAACCTTTTATATTTGATGAAAGGAACACCTCTGTCATACTCCAGACGACTTTGAGGAATACTTAAGTGAGTCATCTCTATGATATTGGCTTAGGTTTCCTAGTGGTTTACTGCCCTTCAGATAGCTATTATTTTTCTCTCCCTTACACTTGCTTTAACTTGATAGCATCTTGATGCCTTTTTATTACTAACAAGTTGTTTTTACCCGTCTAACAAAGGGATATTTGAATGAGTTACTTCATTAGTTATGATAAAGAGTATGCTAAACTACTGCATCAGACCAACACTAAGAGTATGAAAAAGGATAAAATAAAACATTACAATTTGGGTAAACTGATCAGATAAAAATATCAGTTTCAACCAATCAACTATTGAATATATGAACCCTTTATTTCCTTAAAAAATACAATCTCAGAGGATTCATCATAATTAGAATATCTTGATGGCACCCAAGGGTGTGGCAATGAAGTGGGTTGAGAACGTCTCAGGTTCAACAACCTGGGAAAAGGAACGGTCAACTTTCTGGACAATGGTAGTTGAAGAGATATTCTAGATACTTGTCAATGAGATGCTGATACATTTTTCCTTCGGGGACCATAGGGAGTGGTCCTCTTCTCCTACCCATACAATTTTGGCAGTTATTCTTGAATAACAAAGACTGAAGCTATTAACCTATGATACAACGGAATAATCTCTAGTTAGTGACAGGAAGGTTCACATTCTCTAACCAGTCGAATTCAACAACATCAACAACTATGCCTCAATTCCAAACTGGCTGGGGTCAAAACAATAAGAATTCAGGTAAACAACTTTAGGATGGAACTAAGTTGAGAGATCTAAATATGGGCATATCACATACGAGAACTCTCCATGCAGCCTCTTTTTTTCCTGGAATTCAAAAACAACTGTAGAAATCATGTATTAGGCTAGTAAACATGCTTAGTTGTTCACAAGACAACTCTAAATCAGAACAAACCAAAACACATACATTTTGGTCAAATCTGGACATGGAAATTAACTCAAAATGAAAAAAGATAAAGGAAAACAAAAAGAGATAGCTGTAACTTCATATGATTAGCAAAGAGCAGTTAATAAAGACGAATAATTTACAATAACATACACATATGAACAGCTACTACCTGCAAGAATAGCTTCTTGTATCCAGAAAAGCTTATAAACTATTTTCCCACTCAAAAGTTGTACTTTACATTTTGCAAAAAATAAACCAAATACAATTCCATCTTCAACTCCGATTCCTTAAATTCCAAAAAAGTGAAAAATATTTGGAATCTACCACCCAAACGACTGACAGAGAAAATGGACTAAAATTTAAAGAAGTATTCTTTACAATAACATACACATATGAACTCCTACTAACAGCAAGATTAGCTTCCAGTACACAAATCAACTAGTAAAGTGAAAAAAAAAAGCGTACAAGAAATAACAAGGAATCTCCACATGATAGAATACTCAATAATATTAATACAAAAAACAACTATGACTACGCCTCAGTTCCAAACAAGCTGAGGTCAACTATACGAATCCTCACTGACCATGTTACTCCATCTAAACAATACAATTATTCCACCATCTCCATATCTTCCATATGTTTAAAAAAAATACCATTTTGAACCTTTCCATTTCAAATTCAAGCAACACCAAACTTTGGGTGAAAAACTATCAAAACAATTTTCCATAAAATGGATCAAAAATACCAGGAAAAAACTAATAGTATAACTCCACAATGATTTTAGAATACTCAGACACAATACTGAAACAATATAATACAACGATTTCTACAACCCCACATCCTTCTATTTGTTCAAAAACTGTTGTGATTAAGACCCATTCAGCCATAAAAATGAACAATTTCCACTTTATTTGAAAATCAGTGTCCAGCCATGAAAATTCCAAATGCTAACTTAGTTATATTTCAAATTTGAAAAACAACTTAGAAACTGTTTTCAAACTCAAAAGAACATTATACCAAATATTTTCTTATTTACTGCAAAAAGTATAACCAAATACAAATTTCATTTTCAACTCTAACTCCATAAATTCCAAAAAAAAAAGAGAAAAAGAAAAAATTGGAATCTCCACTCAAACGCCTGACATAGAAAATGTACTAAAATTCAAAGAAGACAAGATCAAATAAAAAATACCCACTAACCCTTTTGGCATAAACTTCATAGAAACATAAAATTGGGTTTCAAAGAAACAATGTAATGATAATCTTCATCAAATGGAGCCAAAATACCAAGAAAAAAAATGGGATTTTTGAGCAAAAAAGAATGTTACCTGAAACTGTTTAGCTGAAGCTTCATGGTTAATTTCAGATTGCAAAACTTTGAGCAAATCCAAATCTGCAATAGCTTTACGAGCTTGCCGTAACACTGCTGGAACTTTCCTCATCGCCCACAGGAATATTGAAGAGCTCCAAAGTCCAAGGGATTTGAAGAAACTGAAAATTGCACAAATAACCAGTTTGAGGACTCTATTTAAGGTATAGCCACTTTTGCAAATTTAGCTACTTTAAAGTTTGACTTGTCGAAAAGTAAACGATTTATTAAAAAAAAAAAAAAACAAGAATACACGTTGAGATCGACAATGTATGTGAGCTTGCACATATAATATTGTATTCTATCGGACAATTGGGGAATGTCGGGGGTGAACTAGAAAAGTTTGGGTAGAGCCAGATTATATTTAATTTTTTTAATAAATCAAAAAAAAAAAACTTTCTGATATTGGTTACAATCAAAAATAATATAACAATAACATAAATTTCATAAGTGGATTTTAGAGATAAAATCTTAATGGAGTAGAGTGCTTATTTTCAATTGACGTTTCGATAATTCTCTTTTTTATTTGGGTTGGGAAGAATGTGTTGGGAAAACGCGGACAAGCACAACAATATATATATGGTAAAAGTAATGGAAATAAAATGGGAAAATAACGACACCAAATTTTTTACGTGGAAACCCTTCTAAATAAGGGAAAAAACCACGGCCAAGAGGAGCAACTGATATCACTATAGTAAGGAATTTTACACTGTGTAGTCACGAATACAATACTCAAAGTGACTACTACACACTCAAAAGAAACAACACTCTTTTGGTTTCCGTCTTACTAAAATATCGCTCACACTCTATTTTTCTTCACAGACTATTTTCTTGTATAGTCTATGGAATACCTCACTTTGCTCTCAAAATGGTTTTTCTCTCTAACTTGGTGTGTTCTACAAATGAGCAAGAATGCTCTATTTATAGAAGGATAAAACCATGCCTATGTCACTAATGACATAGGTAAATATAGCAAAGTCAAAAATGAGTTGCAAATCTTACCAATTTGCCAACTACCAAGTCTTAATTTTCAACTCTTGTCACTATTCCTTTTTAACAATTACTTGTACCAATTGAATAGCTAAAGTTGACCAAAAATGGGATGGATTCAACAAATCTCCCCCTCCAGTCCCATTTACTGGAAGAAGGTATCTTCATCTTCTTTAGAGAGAGCTCATACCCACAAGTTCTTTGCATAAATCGAACTTGTCTTTCGGTATCGTCTTGGTCAGCATATCTGCAGGATTTTCACTTGTGTGGATCTTTTTGACGTGAAATGATTCACTCTCCACTTCCTCACGAATCCAATGATATCTGACGTCGATGTGTTTTGTTCTTGCATGGTACATGGAGTTCTTGCTCAAGTCTATTGCACTTTGACTGTCACAATAGACAATATACTCCATCTGATTCAAACCAAGCTCTTGAAGAAATCGCTTTAGCCATATCATCTCCTTGCCGGCTTCAGTAGCCGCAATATACTCAGCTTCAGTTGTAGATAGTGCAACACACTTCTGCAACTTTGACTGCCATGATATAGCTCCCCCTGAAAAAGTAAACAAATATCCAGTAGTGGATTTTCTGTTATCAAGGTCACCTGCCATATCAGAATCTGTATAGCCTTTCAAGATTGGATTTGATGCTCCAAAACACAAGCATTCATCTGAGCTTCCTCTAAGATACCTGAGTATCCACTTCACAGCTTCCCAATGCTCTTTTCCTGGATTTTCGAGAAATCTGCTGACAACACCAACTGCGTGAGCAATATCAGGTCTAGTGCACACCATTGCATACATTAGACTTCCGACGACGGAGGAATATGGAACTTTGGCCATGTTCTCTTTTTCCTCCCTAGCTGTAGGACACATCTTCTTGCTCAACTTCATATGACCAGCAAGAGGTGTACTAACAGGCTTAGCATTCTTCATATTGAAGCGCTCCAGTACACGTTCAATGTACTTCTTCTGGGACAAATAAATCTTCCTTTTATCTCTGAGACGAGTAATTCTCATGCCCAAAATTTGCTTGGCATGACCCAAGTCTTTCATAGAAAAAGACTTACACAACTCTTTCTTCAGCTCGTCAATCTTGGAAGTATTCTTGCCCACAATCAACATATCATCCACATACAACAGAGGATGATAAAATCATTGTCAGAAAATTTTTGTACAAATACGCAATGATCTGAAGAAGTCTTCTTATAGCCTTGCTCCCCCATAACAGATTCAAACTTTTGTACCACTGTCTAGGAGCTTGTTTTAGGCCATAAAGACTCTTTTTGAGTTTGCACACAAAATTTTCTTTACCTTCTACTTTGAAGCCCTCAGGTTGTTCCATATAAATCTCTTCTTCTAGGTCACCGTGAAGGAAAGCCGTCTTCACATCCATCTGCTCAATCTCTAAATTAAGACTAGCAGCCAAACCTAGAACTGTGCGAATCGAGGACATTTTCACAACAGGAGAAAATATTTCGTCAAAGTCAATACCTTCCTTTGACCGAATCCCTTAACAACCAATCTAGCTTTGTACCTGGGCTTCAAGTTGTGTTCTTCAACTTTAACTTTGAACACCCACTTGTTCTTCAAAGCTCTCATGCCCTTGGGCAATTTTACCAACTCATAAGTGTGGTTCTCATGCAAAGACTTCATCTCATCTTGCATGGCTTCAATCCATTGATCCTTGTGCTCATCTTCCATGGCCTCCTCATAACATTCAGGTTCTCCCCCGTCAGTGAGTAACACATACTCATTGGATGAATAACGGGAGGAAGGAAACCGCTGTCTTGTGGACCTCCGAAGCGGAATATTTGATTCGTCCACAACTTCATGAGCAACAGGATCATCAATAACAATATCATTGTTATTATCAACATCAACATGTTGATTTGATACATGATTCTGGGCGTCACTATGATTATCAAGCCCAACAACATCATGCACACTTGTGTGAGGAACGTCATCATGATGAATTATACCATCAAAACTTGAAGATTCTACCTTCTCCGCTTTGTCAATATCTTCAATTGTTTGATTCTCCATGAAAATAATATCACGGCTTCTCACAAGTTTCTTTTCAATTGGATCATATAGCCTGTAACCAAATTCATCTAGGCCATATCCAATGAAGATGCATTGCCTTGTCTTGGCATCTAACTTTGACCTCTCATCTTTTGGCACATGTACAAAAGCTTTGCAACCAAATACTCTCAAATGGTCATAGGAAACATCCTTTCCATACCAAACACTATTTGGTACATCACTTTGCAAAGCAACAGCAGGAGATAGATTAATAACATGTGCAGCGGTCAATAAAGCCTCACCCAAAATGAGTTCGGCAACTTTGCTTCAGAAAGCAAACATCTAACTCTTTCCATCAAGGTCCTGTTCATCCTCTCAGCCAAACCATTAAGCTGAGGAGTCTTGGGAGGAGTCTTCTGGTGTCTAATACCTTGATGCTTGCAGTATTCGTCAAATGGTCCACAATATTCACCACCATTATCAGTACGAATGCATTTCAGTTTCTTTCCAGTTTCTCTTTCAACTGAAGCCTGAAACTGCTTAAAGACACCTAACACTTGGTCTTTAGTCTTCAAGACATAGACCCAAAGTTTTCTCGAGCAATCATCAATGAAAGTGACAAAGTAAGTGCACCACCTAATGTCTTTGTCTTCATTGGACCACATAAATCAGAGTGCACCAACTCAAGCAACTCTGTCTTTCTCGAAGGGGGTAGGACTTAAAGGAAACTCTATTTTGTTTACCAGCCAAGCAGTGCTCACACTTTTCTAATTTAGCACTTTTGAAATTTGACAAAATTTCTTCTTGGCTAGAACATTAAGTCCTTTCTCGCTGATGTGGCTAAGCCTCTTGTGCCATAATGTTGAAGAGCTATCGCTCTCAACCGCATTCACCATATCAACACAAGCAGAGGCCGTAGTCCAATATAGACCACGACGTTTGTTACCACGAGCCACAACCAAGGAACCCTTGATGAGCTTCCATTTTCCATCACCGTTGGTACTAACATATCCTTCATCATCTAAAACACCAACAGAAATTAGGTGCAGACGAACATCAGGAGCATGTTTCACATTGTTCAAAACTAGTTTAGTTCCAACACTAGTTTTCAAACAATTGTACCAATACCAACCACCCTAGAAACAGTCTCATTACCCATACTCAAAGTTCCAAAATCACCAGGAGTATAGGAAGAGAAAAAATCCTTCCTTGATGTCACATGGGATGCGGCACCAGTATCCACAACCCAGCTTGACTCATCACAAGCAATATTTATCATATCCGCATCAAGGACAGTAACAAGATCTTCGGTGGTAACGGTGGCTAGGCAATTTTCATTGCCATCTTCTTTAGTTTCCTCTTTTTTTTTGTTCTCCCTCTTCAACTTCCTGCAGAACTTCTTCGTGTGCCCTTTCATACCACAATGATAGCACTCAATATCCTTAAGTCTGCCTCTGGATTTGCTCCTATTTTGTTCTCTATTCTGAGAACCACGAGTTTTGTTTCTCCCCCTGGGGCCAGTTATCAGGACATCCGACGAAGAGAACTTGAGTTTTTCTTCTCATCTCTTCGTTCAAGACACTACTCTTGGCGGAATCCATAGAGATCACACCATCCGGAGCAGAATTTGACAATGACGTTCTAAATGTTTCCCAAGAGTCTGGTAGGGAACCAAGTAGAAGCAAGCCTTGAATTTCTTCATCAAATTTGATGCCCATAGCAGATAATTGGTTCATGATCCCCTGAAAATTATTCAGATGGTCTGTCATCGGAGAACCATCATGATACTTCAAACTCAACATCTGCTTTATTAAGAACATTTTGTTGTTGCCAGTCTTCCGAGCATACAAACTTTCAAGATGCTCCCATAGGGTTCGAGCATGTGTTTCCCCAGAAATATGGTTCAACACATTATCGTCGACCCATTGCCTAATGAATCCACAAACCTGTCTGTGCAACAGATTCCACTCTTCATCTGTTTTATTATCAGGCTTTACAGTGGTAAATACTGGTTTGTAAAAATTCTTAACATAAAGCAGATCTTCCATTTTCCCCTTCCAAATGGCATAATTAACACCATTCAAAGTAACCATTCTACTTGTGTTGGCTTCCATTGTTTTCCCCAAAAAATATAGTTATCGCAAATCAAAGTAAATCTTTTCTGATGTGGAAGTTCAGACTGTGCTGCAACCACAGAGCATACTCAGATAAAACCTTGGCTCTGATACCAGTTTGTTGGGAAAACGCGGACAAGCACAACAATATATATATGGTAAAAGTAATGGAAATAAAATGGGAAAATAACGACACCAAATTTTACGTGGAAACCCTTCTAAATAAGGGAAAAAACCACGGCCAAGAGGAGCAACTGATATCACTATAGTAAGGAATTTTACACTGTGTAGTCACGAATACAATACTCAAAGTGACTACTACACACTCAAAAGAAACAACACTCTTTTGGTTTCCGTCTTACTAAAATATCGCTCACACTCTATTTTTCTTCACAGACTATTTTCTTGTATAGTCTATGGAATACCTCACTTTGCTCTCAAAATGGTTTTTCTCTCTAACTTGGTGTGTTCTACAAATGAGCAAGAATGCTCTATTTATAGAAGGATAAAACCATGCCTATGTCACTAATGACATAGGTAAATATAGCAAAGTCAAAAATGAGTTGCAAATCTTACCAATTTGCCAACTACCAAGTCTTAATTTTCAACTCTTGTCACTATTCCTTTTTAACAATTACTTGTACCAATTGAATAGCTAAAGTTGACCAAAAATGGGATGGATTCAACAGAATGAGATGTATACATAATGTTTTAAAGACTTCGACTTTGGGTGTACACAAACAGATACTTGAGTTTATATTAAGTCGGACAAGTATACACATACATATATAATGTGTATACGGTATATATATGTTTGTTCAACTTTATACAAGTTTAAGAGTCTATCATGTACCTATGTACATCCAAAATTGCCAAGCTAAAGCCAGATTAAAATAAACAAATTTCAAATACATTCAACAACGTAATTAATTTACAATAAATGTACTCATGCTTTATTTATATAAAAATAGTCAATAGTCATAAAAAAATATACACCGACAATACAATATAACTTACAGATACATGAGCTATACACTGACTATACGTTATCATATACTCAAAAAAGGCTGGATATAACTTAACTATACATGAAGTACATGACTATTCAATTTCGATCAATTCAAAATCAAATCTAAACAGTCTCTTCGCCATGGACAACAGTGCTAGCGAATATTGAAATGAAGCATGCTTCAAAATTCTAGAGTTGAAATACACTCGATATTTCGAATCATTTTATATATAATTAACTTAGAATAATTCACGTTTGTAACAGAATAATTTTTTTAAAAAAGAAGAAGAAGGACAACAACAACAAAGAAGAACAAGGACAAAGTAGAAGTCGCCGCTGCCACCGCCGAAGGTCAATGAATAAAGTGGCCATTTTTTTGGTAATAGTTAAGTTGACCAAAGAGTCTCTTGACATAATTTTCCCATTAAAAAAAAGCCGTTTATACATCACACTAGGGTTGTTCGTGGTTTGATTTGAATCGGTTATTGGTTAAAATCAAAACCAAATCAATCTAGTCGATTTTTTAAAATTTCTAAATCAAACCAAACCAAATGAAAAATAACCATCGGTTTGATTATTGACGGTTTGGTTCAGTTTGATTCAATTTTTCTGATTTTTTCGGTTTGAAAGTAATAATTTTTTGAGAAAATACATATCTTGATAAAAAAAAAATTCTAGTACATGAACAATCCACAAAAAAACTATTGTTGGTTCAATTAAGCAATATAGATTTATCATTATACGAACAAAGTTATTAAATTAAGAGAAAGTGTGTGACTGTTTTATGAAAGGTATGGTAGGTAATAAATTTTGATGGATTTGGACTTAGGATTGTAATTGGGCTAAAATTTAAGTATTAGTCTTGAGAAAATTGTAAAGTTAAAGAAAGTTATTAAAATATTATATTTATTTATAAATAATATATAAATAGCGGAAAAGGCTCAAAAATACCCCTAAACTATTCGAAATAGCTCATATATACCCTTAAACTTTATTTTGGCTCAAAATTACCCTTTCCGTCATACTATTGGGTCAAAAGTACCCTTCTTATTAACGGAAGTTGTTAAATGCCACGTGGATGCCATATGGATGCCACATTGCATGCCAATAGGATTTCACTGCCACGTACACTAAATAGAAAGGTTCAAAAATACCCTTAAACTATCTGAAATAGCTCATATTTACCCTCGAACTATATTTCGGCTCAAAACTACCCTTCCCGTCAAACTATTGGATCAAAAGTACCCGTCTTATTAACAGAAGTTGTTAAATGTCATGTGGATGCCACATTGCATGCCAATAAGGTTCCACTGCCACATAGACTAATTCCCTAAATCCTAATTACTTCCCCCCTCATTTCATTATTTTCAGAAATGATATATTCACCTGTCTCCCTCATTTCGCGACTAGGATTTCATACTTTTCTCTGTGGTTGGGTTTCAAAGTGGATATTCATGCTTGTAGGTTAGTAAATATTTTTTCTTATTTTATTATGTTTACGATTTCAAAGCATGATAGTTAGGATTTCACAAATTTCCCCTAATTTTGCAGCTAAGGCTTCGTAGCTTTCTTCAGGCTGAGTTTTAAGTGGATATTCATGGTTGTAGGTTAGTAAATATTTTATTTTATTTTATTACGTTTACGATTTCAAAGTATGATAGTTAGAATTTCACAACTTTCCCGTCATTTTGCGGCCAAGGTTTCGTAACTTTCTTCGGAGTTGAGTTTCAAAGTGGAATTTCGTGGTTGTAAACACAATAAAATAAGAAAAAAGTTTACTAACCTATAACCACGAATATCCACTTTGAAACCCAGCGACGAAGAAAACTATGAAACCTTAGCCGCGAAATGAGGGAGAAGGGGTGAAATCGTTTCTGGAAAATAATGAAATGAGGGGAAAATAAGTACTTAAGATTAAGGGATTTAGTCAATGTGGCACATGTGAAATTTAACAACTTCCGCTAATAAGAAAGTCACTTTTGACCCAATAGTTTGACGGGAAGGGTAGTTTTGAGCCGAAATATAGTTTAAGGGTTAATATGAGCAATTTGAAAAATATAGTTTAAGGGTATATATAATAGATTAATAATTACACATATAATATTTAGGTTTACCGTGTAGGGTACTAGGTTACCATATCAAAGACATTAGGTTTTACATTATAACTATAAATATCACATATTACTTGAACT
This sequence comes from Solanum lycopersicoides, assembly GCA_022817965.1. Lineage (NCBI taxonomy): Eukaryota > Viridiplantae > Streptophyta > Magnoliopsida > Solanales > Solanaceae > Solanum > Solanum lycopersicoides. The sequence continues at coordinate 9,676,538 of CM040621.1, read as the reverse complement.
TTCATGGAAAAAAAATTAGCCGCGCTAGTCAACTTTTTTACCTTTGTTGTTTGCTCTTTTTTCTTGCTTTTAGCTTTCTGCTTCCTTGCATCACCGCAAGTAAGTTTTTTTTCTATTTTTTTTAATGTTATTTTTATTTATTAATCATATAAGCATAAATTTATTAATAGTTGGTTTCAAATAGTTTTCATAGTAATATCTTAACATATATTATAATCTACTTCTCTTAAATGGAGATGTGCAAAACAATATACAAAATTGTTAGTTAATAAATAATAAAGCATGTATGACACCATTTTAAAACTCTCTCAGTACAATGTTTGTATTTGGGGATATGATGGACAGTAATGGCTTTAAGAGACCTATTTAAATTTGACGTGAAAACATGTATAAGGAAAATGAAAGATATTTGGAAGACCACCAATTCGAATAGTCAACCGAAAAAAATCAAACCGAAAAGAGAAAAACCAAACCAAACCAAATTTATTTTGATTCGGATTGGGTTAAACTTATTCAAAACCCAAAATCAAAAATCTAAATCGAATAATATAAAATCAGATCAAAAAATCGAATGGACACCTCGACATGAACAACCCTACATCACACTATCCTCAATCTCAATTTATATGATATTTTGAGAACCAAACAATTTATATTTGACCAGAAACGAGCAACTTCCTCCCCTGACGCATCTCCTGCGTAGAACTAACGTCTTGGGATTGTGGTGAATCCCAGTCTACACAAACAAAATCTCCAAAGCTACTACTTTCATCATTCTGTTTAAATCAGAAAAAGAAAGCAGCAACCTTAAGAAGTGCTCAGATTTCAACCTTTAAATTGCAGTTAGTTACTCATATACGGTGGATGGATCATGATAAAGCTATTTCAAGATTTCAGCTTCATACACACGCTAATTTGTCTTTGAAAGGAAAAAAGACAACATAGAAACAGATTAATCTAATTTTGTACGAGACATCTAGTGGAAATGCAGCCATCATGACCACAAACATTTCTGCCCAAAATTGAATTCATACCTGTTCTTTTTTCTGTCCCTCCGACAAAGGAAACCTTTTATATTTGATGAAAGGAACACCTCTGTCATACTCCAGACGACTTTGAGGAATACTTAAGTGATTCATCTTATGATATTGGCTTAGGTTTCCTATGTGGTTTACTGCCCTTCAGATAGCTATATATTTTCTCCTCCCTTAACCTTTTTGCTTAACTTTGATAGCATCTTGATGCCTTTTTATTACTAACAAGTTGTTTTCCCGTCTAACAAAGGGATATTTGAATGAGTTACTTCATTAGTTTATGAATAAAGAGTATGCTAACTACTGCATCAGACCAACACTAAAGAGTATGAAAAAGGATAAATAACATTAACAATAAATTGGGTAAACTGATCAGATAAAAAATCAGTTTCACCAATCAATATTATTGAATATATGAACCCTTTATTTCCTTAAAAAATACAATCTCAGAGGATTCATCATAATTAGAATATCTTGATGGCACCCAAGGGTGTGGCAATGAAGTGGGTTGAGAACGTCTCAGGTTCAACACCAACCTGGGAAAAGGAACCCAACTTCTGGACAATGGTAGTTGAAGAGATATTCTAGATACTTGTCAATGAGATGCTGATCCATTTTTCCTCGGGGACCATAGGGAGTGGTCCTTTCTCCTACCCATACAATTTTGGCAGTTATTCTTGAATACAAAGACTGAAGCTATTAACCTATGATACAACGAAATAATCTCTAGTAGTAGTGACAGGAAGGTTCACATTCTCTAACCAGTCGAATTCAACAACATCAACAACTATGCCTCAATTCCAAACTGGCTGGGGTCAAAACAATAAGAATTCAGGTAAACAACTTTAGGATGGAACTAAGTTGAGAGATCTAAATATGGGCATATCACATACGAGAACTCTCCATGCAGCCTCTTTTTTTTCCTGGAATTCAAAAACAACTGTAGAAATCATGTATTAGGCTAGTAAACATGCTTAGTTGTTCACAAGACAACTCTAAATCAAACAAACCAAAACACATACATTTTGGTCAAATCTGGACATGGAAATTAACTCAAAATGAAAAAGATAAGGAAAACAAAAAAGAGATAGCTGTAACTTCATATGATTAGCAAAGAGCAGTTAATAAAGACGAATAATTTACAATAACATAACATATGAACACTCTACCTGCAAGAATAGCTTCTTGTATCCAGAAAAGCTTATAAACTATTTTCCCACTCAAAAGTTGTACTTTACATTTTTGCAAAAAATAAACCAAATACAATTCCATCTTCAACTCCGATTCCTTAAATTCCAAAAAAGTGAAAAATATTTGAATCTACCACCCAAACGACTGACAGAGAAAATGGACTAAAATTTAAAGAAGTATTCTTTACAATACATACACATATGAACTCCTACTAACAGCAAGATTAGCTTCCAGTACACAAATCAACTAGTAAAGTGAAAAAAAAAGCGTACAAGAAATAACAAGGAATCTCCACATGATAGAATACTCAATAATATTAATACAAAAACAACTAGACTACGCCTCAGTTCCAAACAAGCTGAGGTCAACTATACGAATCCTCACTGACCATGTTACTCCATCTAAACAATACAATTATTCCCACCATCTCCATATCTTCCATATGTTTAAAAAAAATACCATTTTGAACCTTTCCATTTCAAATTCAAGCAACACCAAACTTTGGGTGAAAAAACTATCAAAACAAATTTTCCATAAAATGGATCAAAAATACCAGGAAAAACTATAGTATAACTCCACAATGATTTTAGAATACTCAGACACAATACTGAAACAATAAAAATACACGATTTCTACAACCCACATCCTTCTATTTGTTCAAACTGTTGTGATTAAGACCATTCAGCCATAAAAATGAACAATATCCACTTTATTTGAAAATCAGTGTCCAGCCATGAAAATTCCAAATTGCTAACTTAGTTAATATTCAATTTGAAAAACAACTTAGAAACTGTTTTCAAACTCAAAAGAACATTATACAAATATTTTCTTATTTACTGCAAAAAGTATAACCAAATACAAATTTCATTTTCAACTCTAATCCATAAATTCCAAAAAAAAAGAGAAAAAGAAAAATTGGAATCTCCACATCAAACGCCTGACATAGAAAATGTACTAAAATCAAGAGAAGAACAAGATCAATATAAAAATACCCACTAACCCTTTTGGCATAAACTTCATAAACACTAAAATTGGGTTCAAAGAACAATGTAATGATAATCTTCATCAAATGGAGCCAAAATACAGAAAAAATGGGATTTTTGAGCAAAAAAGAATGTTACCTGAAACTGTTTAGCTGAAGCTTCATGGTTATTTCAGATTGCAAAACTTTGAGGCAAATCCAAATCTGCAATAGCTTTACGAGCTTGCCGTAACACTGCTGGACTTTCCTCATCGCCCCACAGGAATATTGAAGAGCTCCAAAGTCCAAGGGATTTGAAGAAACTGAAAATTGCACAAATAACCAGTTTGAGGACTCTATTTAAGGTATAGCCACTTTTGCAATATTTAGCTACTTTAAAGTTTGACTTGTCGAAAAGTAAACGATTTATAAAAAAAAACAAAAAACTAAACAAGAATACACGTTGAGATCGACAATGTATGTGAGCTTGCACATATAATATTGTATTCTATCGGACAATTGGGGAATGTCGGGGGTGAACTAGAAAAGTTTGGGTAGAGCCAGATTATATTAAATTTTTTTAATAAATAAAAAAAAAAAAAAAAAACTTTCTGATATTGGTTACAATCAAAAATAATATAACAATAACATAAATTTCATAAGTGGATTTTAGAGATAAAATCTTAATGGAGTAGAGTGCTTATTTTCAATTGACGTTTCGACAATTCTCTTTTTTATTTGGGTTGGGAAGAATGAGATGTAATCATAATGTTTTAAAGATTTTCAACCGATATTTATGTCCTTA
>CM040621.1:9543937-9672522 GCA_022817965.1 Solanum lycopersicoides | reverse complement strand
CTTTGGTGGAAATTTGTGCATGATTTTCAATTTTTTTAAAAATAAAATTTATTTATTTATAAATTACATAAAAAAATATATTTACAATAATTGATAATAAAAAATACTTAAAAGATATATGTAGATTTATATTAAATATAAATTTTTGAATCTCAAAATTCAAAATGTGAGACGGAGGACACTCAAGACATCCATATAATGGCCATTCTTGTAAATCATCCCTTATGGTAACTTGCAGTGTACCCGCTTCTAGAGAATAAATTATAGAAACTTTACCGCTCAAATTAGGGCTTTTCTTTTCTTTATTCAGCAAAGCACAAAGTCCTCAATTCAGTGCAACAATGGCGAACGACGTAGACATGAGTGGATGGAGTGAGCTTCTTCATTCTTCTTCGAAGCTTCTAGAACAAGCTGCTCCTTCAGCTCAGTTTCCTCCGCTTCAGGTTCCGTTAAAATCGTTTTTTTGGTAATGTATGTTGGATTGTCGTTTTTTATTGTGTTTTTTATTTTTTTTGTTTGATTTGGAATTTTAGAGGAATTTGGATCAATTGGAAGCATTAACGAAGAAATTGAAGGCTAAAACTTTAAGAACTGAAGCTCCGACTCAATCTATTGCAGCAACTAGGTACATTTTCTTTGTATTCAGTACTAGTAGTTTTAATACTATATTATTTTGCTGTAGGTGATATTTGATTATGAATTTTAGCTTATTCATTTGGGGTTTTGGTACAGTGAAGTTTCAAGTTGTGCTACTTTTGTATATCACTTCTTGCAAAATCCCCTTTTCCAAACTGTTTGGCATGCTTTATTTAAGCCGAGGTCTATCGGAAATAGCCTCTCTATCTCATAATTAGGGGTAAGGTGTGTATACACTCTACCAGTCTAACCTCCTTAGGACCTCACTTGTGCGATTACATAGCGTATGTTGTTGTTGAAAACTTCTTGCAAAAAAGTCAATTCATGTACCATTTAATGCATGTTGGCCTATCATCTAAAACCTACTTATTCTGAAAAATGCTTTTCGTCCTAGGTGAGTAAAAGCTTGTGTTTGACTAATCATTTTGAAAAGCACTATTGCTAATATTAGAGCATTCATTTGTGGCTCTGTGCTTGGCAAGTGCTTCAGTAAGTGTTTCTGGGTAGAAGTTACTTTTTAACTTCTAAGAAACAGCTCTTGCCACTTTCAGAAGGCACTTATTTTTCCTAAAATCTTGGGCCAAGGTCCAAAACCTCAACTATCTAACATAAACACTTTTTTTCTTTCAAAATAAGTACTTTTGATTTCCCGAAGCTTGGTCAAATAGGTTATTAGCTTCAGATATTGATTAAAACCTTCTTTCTCTTCCTCTTTATCTCCTATTTCCCTTCTTTCAATTTCCAGACATAGGTTTGTTTCATACTCTCACCTGTGCTTTCAAAACACTTTTGAAGTTGTATATTTATTTGTAATCCATTCACATACATTTTCCATAGATCAGGGGTTAGTGGTTGCAATATGGAGACTAAGAAGTAACAGAAATGTAGGTTGTGTAGAGTCTGATTGTTTGTTTCCTTTTGCTTTGAAAGGCTACTAGCTCGTGAGGGTATCAATGCGGAGCAGCTTGCTCGTGATCTCAAGTCTTTTGAGTTAAAGGTATAGTTTTCCTTCCCATTTAGAGCTTTGCCAAGTCAGTTATTATTTTCTTAAGTGCTCCATGTTTAGAATTTGGTACACATAGAATGAATGATTACATATGAATGTTTTCAGGTAATGGGTTGAAAGATCAAAGGTTTGGGTAGATGTTTTGTTAATGGTGGATGTTTAGCCAACAACATCAAAGCGAGTATTTGGTCTTACATATAATGTTACTTTAAGTTGTGCCAAATATTTGTCAGATGCTGTTTTTGCCTACTGGCTTTCCAAACGTCAATGGCTACTTTTGGCGAATCCGACACGTGTGCGGCATCAAAGTTGAAGAGTCCCGCGCAGCTTAGGTTTTCGCTTTTACAAAAAAAGCCATGAGAAGGAGGCTAATATCTCTGCATGACTACAAACCTTTTGCTGCATGTGTCCATTATTAACTGAGTCAACTCATAGTAATGGAAACAAACTGGAATTATAATTAGTAGTTCTAAATGTAAAGAATTAGAAAAAAGTGTTTCTCCTTTATCTTGAATAAGAATCTAAAGGTAAAGGATCATTTTTTATTCAATTGATGTTCTAAATTTGTTTGGTGAGGAAATGGGCCTGGAAAAATCTCCCTGACAGTTTTTATCTGATTCTACCTTTTGTTAATTTTCTTCACATTCCTCTATTCCTTCCTCACAGACGACATTTGAAGACGTTTCCTGCGGAGGCAACAACTGTTGAAGAGTAATTTGCACCAGGTATTTTAATCTTTTAATGTGCAGATTGACATTCTTTTGTTAGTGCTACTATCTGCCATGCATTAATTGTTTATTCATGTTATGTCATATGGGTTGAGCTCATTCACTTAATGTAGATGAATATAATATGTCGTCAACTCGATCTGTCCCTCTTCTTGGAGATTGGGTATTGTAATATTGATAAAAATAGTAAGGACTAAGATGAGCAGATTCATGTAGGGTGACTTGACCTGCAAGGTAATGTGTAGAGACAATTTTTAAGCATCAAGATAGTAAGTGGTGTTGACATTAGAAGCATCAGCTGCAGTAGGATTTAAGGTTTTTATCGTCATTGGACCACTTTATGCTTTCAATTTTCGTTCTAATTTTATCGGGTCTCTCCGAAGGGAAAGACTATTTTTCTTAGGATATGAGGATCATTTGCCACTAACACAACAAGCAGAAGAAGCAATTGGGTTGGTAAGCCACCAATATGCTCTCCATTGGTGTCAGCGTTGTCACTCTTCATGCACTCTCTTCTCACAACTCTTCAAAACACCTTCGACTTTGGGTGTACACAAACAGATACTTGAGTTTATATTAAGTCGGACAAGTATACACATACATATATAATGTGTATACGGTATATATCTGTTTGTTCAACTTTATACAAGTTTAAGAGTCTATCTTGTACCTATGTACATCCAAAATTGCCAAGCTAAAGCCAGATTAAAATAAACAAATTTCAAATACATTCAACAACGTAATTAATTTACAATAAATGTACTCATGCTTTATTTATATAAAAATAGTCAAAAGTCATAAAAAAAATATACACCGACAATACAATATAATTTACAGATACATGAGCTATACACTGACTATACGTTATCATATACTCAAAAAAGGCTGGATATAACTTAACTATACATGAAGTACATGACTATTCAATTTCGATCAATTCAAAATCAAATCTAAACAGTCTCTTCGCCATGGACAGCAGTGCTAGCGAATATTGAAATGAAGCATGCTTCAAAATTCTAGAGTTGAAATACACTCGATATTTCGAATCATTTTATATATAATTAACTTAGAATAATTCACGTTTGTAACAGAATAATTTTTTAAAAAAAGAAGAAGAAGGACGACAAGAACAAAGAAGAACAAGGACAAAGTAGAAGTCGCCGCTGCCACCGCCGAAGGTCAATGAATAAAGTGGCCATTTTTTTGGTAATAGTTAAGTTGACCAAAGAGTCTCTTGACATAATTTTCCCCTTAAAAAAAGCCGTTTATACATCACACTAGGGTTGTTCGTGGTTCGATTTGAATCGGTTATTGGTTAAAATCAAAATCAAACCAATCTAGTCGATTTTTTAAAATTTCTAAATCAAACCAAACCAAATGAAAAAATAACCATCGGTTTGGTTATTGACGGTTTGGTTCAGTTTGATTCAGTTTTTCTGATTTTTTCGGTTTGAAAGTAATAATTTTTTGAGGAAATACATATCTTGATAAAAAAAAAATATCTAGTACATGAACAATCAACAGAAAAACTATTGTTGGTTCAATTAAGCAATATAGATTTATCATTATACGAACAAAGTTATTAAATTAAGAGAAAGTGTGTGACTGTTTTATGAAAGGTATGGTAGGTAATAAATTTTGATGGATTTGGACTTAGGATTGTAATTGGGCTAAAATTTAAGTATTAGTCTTGAGAAAATTGTAAAGTTAAAGACTTAATTACTTGAAAGTTATTAAAATATTATATTTATTTATAAATAATATATAAATAACTATAAAAATTATATTTTCAATTTATCGGTTTGGTTATTTTTGCAGTAAAACCAAAATCAAAATCAAATCAAATAGTATTGGTTTTTAAAATTTAAAAACCAAACCTAACCTAATCAAACAAAATATCAAAATTTTAATCTATTTGGTTCAGATTACGGTTCAGTTTGATTTTTTAACCATAACCATGAACTAGGAATGTGTACTATTTGGATTAAATCAAAAAAATCAAACCAAACCAAACCGAATTGTAGTTTGGATTTTTTGAATTTTTGGTTTGGTTTTGGATTTATTAGTTACTTTGTTGGTTTTTTAGTTTGGTTTCGAATTTTAAAAAAATGAAAATCAAAAAAAGCAAATTATATATATATATATATAAAATAGATTAATAATTACACATATAATATTTAGGTTTACCGTGTAGGGTACTAGGTTACCATATCAAAGACATTAGATTTTACATTATAACTAAAAATATCACATATTACTTGAACTTTCATGGAAAAAAAATTAGCCGCGCTAGTCAACTTTTTTACCTTTGTTGTTTGCTCTTTTTTCTTGCTTTTAGCTTTCTGCTTCCTTGCATCACCGCAAGTAAGTTTTTTTTCTATTTTTTTTAATGTTATTTTTATTTATTAATCATATAAGCATAAATTTATTAATAGTTGGTTTCAAATAATTTTCACAGTAATATCTTAACATATATTATAATCTACTTCTCTTAAATGGAGATGTGCAAAACAATATACAAAATTGTTAGTTAATAAATAATAAAGTATGTATGACACCATTTTAAAACTCTCTCAGTACAATGTTTGTATTTGGGGATATGATGGACAGTAATGGCTTTAAGAGACCTATATAAATTTGACGTGAAAACATGTATAAGGAAAATGAAAGATATTTGGAAGACCACCAATTCGAATAGTCAACCGAAAAAAATCAAATCGAAAAGAGAAAAATCAAACCAAACCAAATTTATTTTGATTCGGATTGGGTTAAACTTATTCAAAATCAAAAATTAAAAATCTAAATCGAATAATATAAAATAAGATCGAAAAATCGAATGCACACCTCGACATGAACAACCCTACATCACACTATCCTCAATCTCAATTTATATGATATTTTGAGAACCAAACAATTTATATTTGACTGAAAATTTGTGCATGAAATTTTCAATTTTTTTTAAAATAAAATTTATTTATTTATAAATTACATAAAAAAAAAATATATTTTACAATAATTGATAATAAAAAATACTTAAAAGATATATGTAGAATTTACAATTAAATATAAACGTATTTGAATCTCAAAATTCAAAATGTGAGACGGAGGACACTCAAGACCATCCCATATAATGGCCATTCTTGTAAATCATCCCCTATGGTAACTTGCAGTGTACCCGCTTCTAGAGAATAAATTATAGAAACTTTACCGCTCAAATTAGGGCTTTTCTTTTCTTTTCTTTTCTTATTCAGCAAAGCACAAAGTCCTCAAAGTTCAGTGCAACAATGGCGAACGACGTAGACATGAGTGGATGGAGTGAGCTTCTTCATTCTTCTTCGAAGCTTCTAGAACAAGCTGCTCCTTCAGCTCAGTTTCCTCCGCTTCAGGTTCCGTTAAAAATCGTTTTTTTTGGTAATGTATGTTGGATTGTCGTTATTTTATTGTGTTTTTAAATTTTTTTGTTTGATTTGGAAATTTTAGAGGAATTTGGATCAATTGGAAGCATTAACGAAGAAATTGAAGGCTAAAACTTTAAGAACTGAAGCTCCGACTCAATCTATTGCAGCAACTAGGTACATTTTCTTTGTATTCAGTACTAGTAGTTTTCAAATACTATGTTATTTTGCTGTAGGTGATATTTGATTATGAATTTTAGCTATATTCATTTGGGGTTTTGGTACAGTGAAGTTTCAAGTTGTGCTACTTTTGTATATCAACTTCTTGCAAAATCCCCCTTTTTCAAACTGTTTGGCATGCTTTATTTAAGCCGAGGGTCTATCGGAAATAGCCTCTCTATCTCATATATAGGGGTAAGGTGTGTATACACTCTACCAGTCTAACCTCCTTAGACCTCACTTGTGCGATTACATAGCGTATGTTGTTGTTGAAACTTCTTGCAAAAAAGTCAATTCATGTACCATTTAATGCATGTTTGGCCTATCATCTAAAACCTACTTATTCTGAAAAATGCTTTTCGTCCTAGGTGAGTAAAAGCTTGTGTTTGACTAATCAATTTGAAAAGCACTATTGCTAATATTAGAGCATTCATTTGTAGCTCTGTGCTTGGCAAGTGCTTCAGTAAGTGTTTCTGGGTAGAAGTTACTTTTTAACTTCTAAGAAACAGCTCTTGCCACTTTCAGAAGGCACTTATTTTTCCTAAAATCTTGGGCCAAGGTCCAAACACCTCAACTATCTAACATAAACACTTTTTTTCTTTCAAAAATAAGTACTTTTGACTTCCCCGAAGCTTGGTCAAATAGGTTATTAGCTTCAGATATTGATTAAAACCTTCTTTCTCTTCCTCTTTATCTCCCTATTTCCCTTCTTTCAATTTCCAGACATAGGTTTGTTTCATACTCTCACCTGTGCTTTCAAAACACTTTTGAAGTTGTATATTTATTTGTAATCCATTCACATACATTTTCCATAGATCAGGGGTTAGTGGTTGCAATATGGAGACTAAGAAGTAACAGAAATGTAGGTTGTGTAGAGTCTGATTGTTTGTTTCCTTTTGCTTTGAAAGGCTACTAGCTCGTGAGGGTATCAATGCGGAGCAGCTTGCTCGTGATCTCAAGTCTTTTGAGTTAAAGGTATAGTTTTCCTTCCCATTTAGAGCTTTGCCAAGTCAGTTATTTATTTTCTATAGTGCTCCATGTTTAGAATTTGTACACATAGAATGAATGATTACATATGAATGGTTTTCAGGTAATGGTTGAAAAGTCAAAGGTTTGGTAGATGTTTTGTTAATGTGGATGTTTAGCCAACAACATCAAAGCGAGTATTTGGTCTTACATATAATGTTACTTTAAGTTGTGCCAAATATTTGTCAGATGCTGTTTTTGCCTATGTTGCTCAGGACTCTTCACAAACGTCAATGGCTACTTTTGGCGAATCCGACACGTGTGCGGCATCAAAGTTGAAGAGTCCCGCAGCTTAGGTTTTCGCTTTTACAAAAAAGCCATGAGAAGGAGGCTAATATTCTGCATGACTACAAACCTTTTGCTGCATGTGTCCATTATTAACTGAGTCAACTCATAGTAATGGAAAACAAACTGGAATTATAATTAGTAGTTCTAAATGTAAAGAATTAGAAAAAAGTGTTTCTCCTTTATCTTGAATAAGAATCTAAAGGTAAAGGATCATTTTTTATTCAATTGATGTTCTAAATTTGTTTGGTGAGGAATTGGGCTGGAAAAATCTCCCTGACAGTTTTTATCTGATTCTACCTTTTGTTAATTTTCTTCACATTCCTCTATTCCTTCCTCACCAGACGACATTTGAAGACGTTTTTCCTGCGGAGGCAACAACTGTTGAAGAGTATTTGCAACAGGTATTTTAATCTTTTAATGTGCAGATGACATTCTTTTTGTTAGTGCTACTATCGCCATGCATTAATTGTTATCATGTTATGTCATATGGGTTGAGCTCATTCACTTAATGTAGATGAAATAAATGATGCGTCAACTCGATCTGTCCCTCTTCTTGGAGATTGGGTATTGTAATATTGATAAAATAGTAAGGACTAAGATGAGCAGATTCATGTAGGGTGACTTGACCTGCAAGGTAATGTGTAGAGACAATTTTTAAGCATCATGAATAGTAAGTGGTGTTCGACATGAAGAAGCATCAGCTGCAGTAGGATTTAGGTTTTATCGGTCATTGGACCACTTTATGCTTTCAATTTTCGTTCTAATTTTATCGGGTCTCTCCGAAGGGAAGACTATTTTCTTAGGATATGAGGATCATTTGCCACTAACACAACAAGCAGAAGAAAGCAATTGGGTTGGTAAGCCAACCAATATGCTCTCATTGGTAGTCAGCGTTGTCACTCTTCAATGCACTCTCTTTCTCCAACTCTTCAAAACACTTGAATATCCCAAGCCATGTTTTTTTTTTCAATCTTTTTCTTTTACCTAACACAACTTTGAATGGTGAAGAGTTATAGCCAAATTGAAGGATCTAGGATACTCAAAAGATGAATGTCTGAGAGATGTTCTGTTTTGTCTTTCCTTGTTTCAATGCATGTTACTTATTCTCTTTCAAGGGCATATTATGATATTGGTGTGTTTAAGTTTTTGATGTGAGTTCATGCTATATTATGCTAATTAAAAGAGTATTTCGATGAAGCTGCACAAAGTACCTTTACCCATTTCATGCTAGTTCGACATGCGTACATTAAGGTGAACGAAGAGTTAATGTTGAATAGAGATGCCATTGTTGTTTGAGGATGATATCATTTCTATTTCATAGTTTCTTTTGGTGTAAGGAGAAAATACCAGTTTGGGTAGATGTTTGGGGCAACTTGTTGGAAGTTGATGGTTGAGTAACTTATTCATATGGCACTTTTTCCAGCACTACCTTGGTTTCATATTAATGGTAGAAATTTGATTTATCAAAAAAATTACAACACTCGTCTCACAATCAGGAGGTCCGGCAATCAAAGGAGATTCTTTGCAATGGTTATGCTTTTCTTAATTGTGGATTTTATGAATTATAAGGCACTTGTAAAAATCACATATTACTTGTGTGTGTTTTACAAGATCTTTTAGATGTTTTTAAGCATACTGTAGCAGTTGTATTCTTCCTCCAATTTAAATACTTTCAAATGTGGATATTCTCTACCTACTGGTTTTTCGTTCCTCTGCCAGCAATGAGTAAAAGAAAAATTTTCAGCATTTTCTATGTGCTATGTTCTGTTTTGCTTGAAATGCATCATTGTCTCTGGATTCTTCACTTCCTTTTCTGCAGTTTGATCTTCTTTTTTTCATTGTCAATATGATTGCCCGATTTTTACTCTTCTGTTATATCCAACTGTATCATATATTTCATGCATTACTGTATCTTACTTCATAGTGTAAGTGTTAATAATTATTTTTCTTTTTAATGTTGGAATGCTGCAAACCAGATTCATGAAATGGCAATGGTCTCTGCGGTTCAAGAAGCTCAGAAGGATAACCTAAAAAATTTCAATGATTACATGATGAAAGTTTTAGAGGTTAGTTTGCCCAGCTGCTTTTCATATGATGAGCTTTGTGGTATAAGTTGCTAATATCATTTGATGCTTTATCAAAATAGGTCATCGGCTGTCTAAGTTTGACTTGAAAAATTGAAGCAGTGTGATACCTTTGTTATACCTATTGGCCGTCAATTACTTATATTATATTTCATTGTATCTTGATTTTGATAAGTTATCCTATTTGATTTTGTGCTCTTTACCATGCTTATTTTAAGTCTTATTGCACTGTGGAACTCTTTTTGTTACAGAACGACTGGAAGAAAGAAAAGAGAGACTTCCTCCAGAGCCTAAGCCGAATTTCAACCTTACCTAGGACAAATATCAGTGAATCAAGCCCTCTACGTGGTCGTCAGGGACAAATAGCATCTTTGACATATAGCCCTCAGATTTCATCTGGTCCTTCTAGCATGGAGCCTTTAGCATTAGCTAATAGGCCCATCGTTGAGAAAAAAGCTGCTGCATATGGAGAAGTTGTCAAGAATCTCACTAGTGCAAGAGAGCGTGGTTTACCCTTTAAAGTAAGTTCCGCATGTTGGTTCTTCACGACTTGATTTGATTCCTCCTTCCTTTGAAGCCAGTGAGATTTCTCTGTTTAGTTTTGGTGATTATATCGGTTATTGCTTCAACAAAGTTATTAGAGGACTACAATGCCAGTTCTTACACCTATAAAAGTATATGAATCTTGTGACGTGGGGGGACTCAAAAGGGAATGCTTACAAAGTACTTAGATCTTAGGAATTCTATCCAGTCATCTAATCAAAGGCCAGAGGGGAAAATATACATGAATCACATATGTTGTAGTTATTTTGGACAAACAATAATGTATTAGTAAAAAAAGTGAAATACTGTGATGTGCGGACTGTAATGTGATACTATTACCTGTCCTGCTTCATATGATGCTATTATTATTTAAAGAGTCAAACCTTTTTTTCAAACATCTCAAAGTATTTTAAATATACAAGATTTTGTTTTGTGGTATTTATATGTTATATCTTATTTTTAAAAAAATTAAGGAATTGATGTTTGAACTTGCATAGGCAATTTGATGCTTCGACCGTTGTGCATCAAACCCGTCATTCCTTTTTTGGACTGAGGGAGTAACTTCTGTATTGCTGTTGGACAACCAATCAATCCCTAACTAGTGAGAGTGTACTACTTGATGGGTGAAATTAAGAATTTATGCATATTATCACTTTAACCTCTTATTTGGTAGCTTCCTCTTTGATGTTCATTGGTTGTTTCACTATGCTGATTTTATTGATTGAATGGTCTTGTTAATTGCGTTGAAAATTTTTCATACTATGTTAGAATTTTGATCAATTGGCTGTGATTATTGTTAGCCTGCTACAGCTTTTAAGTGTGCTCTTGAGAGTTTGGGTCTTAATGCATCTGGTGTGAAGTCAGTTGGCATTCAGAAGATCTGGCATCTATTGTCGGTATGGTGTCAAACTTGACCTTTGTATATCTTTGAATCTTGTGTTGTTAACATTTTCTAATCTGTAACTAGTTATCAATTTAACAAATTTTTAACAGTCTCTGATGGGTGAAGATTTAGCTGTTCAACATAATGTTTCAAAGAAAATGTCTTTAGTAATTGGAGCTAGACGTCACCTAGAATGGGGTCATGAGAAGTACATCATGGAGACAATTCAAGCCCATCCTGCTCAGGTAATGAATTAGTGTTGATGTTGTCAGTTGATAATCATATCTATGATTTACTTCGGCACACGTTCTATTTTTCAGTTCAAACTCCTGATCTGTTCAGTGTACTGTTAAATTGGGTCTTTAAATTGAGTTAAGGATTGCTTGTTGGTTTCAACATTTATGAAGTTCTTTTTGGCCCTTTGCATATTCTGTCTTCTTCTTATTTGTCAGTAAAGAAAAGGAAAGGTTCTGCCTTCTTTTTTTTTTTGGGCTGCAGTGAGGGGTGAATGCAGGAGAGGGGAGGGGGGGGGGGTCTTCGCCTTGTCACCAATTTGATTTAAATTGACATTACTGATAACTGATGGTCTTGCTGACTATTATAGGCTGCACTTGGTGGTGCTGTTGGTAATTTGCAGAGAATCCGTGCCTTTCTCAGGGTTAGTTTGGCATCTTTATTAAATGTCATTATTAATCTGCAATCTTCATTTTAGGATGCAGCATATACCATTTTCCATGATTATAGCATTTTTGCCTCTTACTTTCAGTTTCCATGACTGGATTTTCCTGATTGTTGTTCCTTATCTCAGATCCGTCTAAGGGACTACGGGGTTCTTGATTTTGATGCGGCTGATGCCCGTAGACAGCCTCCCGTTGATACCACCTGGCAGCAGGTTTGAATGCTTTATTCTGATTACACAAACCATCAATATGCAGGCTTTTGCATTTTGGTATGAACTATTAGATGTTTCCATTTAGTTTTGATAGGTAATGTTTCAGTCATGGTTTTAGATCAATCCATTCAATCATATGAGCAAGTTATGACTCCAGTCTTGTTTAGTCTTGTATTTTAGGAATTGCCATTCCTTGTGTAAAACCGTAATGTAGTGAATTTATCCAGCAAAGTATATCAAACTAGATCAGCTCCTTGTGTTTTGGAAGAAAATTGACCAGATCTGTTCTTTTTATAAGCATATATTGGCTATATTTTGTGCGATAAGAAGTTTCACTTTCTTGTTTTGTTGTGGTCAGTTGGTGGTCTTGTGATACTTCAAGATCCTAGTGTAGTTTGAGATTTGGATTTCTCTTAACAATTTCTTGAATTAACAAGGGTTCTTTACTTTTCTCTTACTATTGTTTTTAACAACCATATTTGCTGGCTTATGCTTATGCCTCTCTTAAATTCATTATTTGTTCCCTTATTTGTTAATACTTCTTGCTTTGACTAGCACCCAAATTTTAACAGACTACAGTCTCTCTATAAAGTAATCTTGTGCTATTTTCATATTTGGTAATTAGTTTTTTTGCTTTGATTTCCATCATATACTATCAATCTAACAACTAAGTAGTAGTTTTTTTTAATAACTGTGGTGTCCGGGTCAGCTTCCTCGCACCTCGACTAATTCCTCTGGGTACCTGATACTGATAGAGGGCCTCTATCAGCAACTAGTAGTAGAATAAAAGAAATACGAGTAGAAGGTATTGCTCTTGGTCATGAATTATTCTAATTTGTAAATGTTCATACTTCCTGTGTTTATCCTGTTTCTGCAACTACTTGAGCTTCTTACTCCTGTAACTTTACCAAGAAAATGTGTAGCTCAAACTGATTTTGATTATTACATCTTAAAATAGATATACTTTTGCATGAGAACTGGCTACTTCAATGAAGCAAGAGAGATTTCCCAACAATCTCGCATGTCCCACCAGTTTGCACCTCTGGTATGTGTTCTGTGGATTGGATATTTTCTGTACGTTGTCCACTCTCTTTTCATTTCAACATTCCCTTTTTTTGGCAGCTTACAGAGTGGATATCCACTGGAGGCATGGTATCAGCAGAGATGGCAGCGGTTGCTTCAGAAGAGTGTGAGAAGATGTTTAGGTTGGGTGATCGAGGAGGTCGACCCACGTATGATAAGAAAAAGTTGCTACTCTACACCATAATTTCTGGTTCTCGCAGGCAAATTGACAGATTTCTTCGAGAATTCCCTACACTTTTCTCTACTATAGAGGATTTCTTGTGGTTCCAATTATCTGCTGTACGTGAGTCCCCTGACAGGTCTTCTGCTGTCCTTAGTGAGGGGTTGGCACCCTACACTTTGGATGATTTGCAAGCTTACCTAAACAAGTTTGAGTCATCACACTATACTAAGAATGGAAAGGATCCTTTGGTTTATCCATATGTTCTACTTTTAAGCATTCAACTTCTTCCAGCCGTCCTATATTTGTCCAAGGACATGGGAGACGAGGGGTATAATGTAGATGCTGTTCATATGGCTATTGTTTTAGCGGACTATGGGGTCCTCTCTGAAGGTACATGGGTAGGTCAAAAATTTGGGGTCATGGATGCTTTCGCTGAAGCCTCTAGTATAATTAGGCAGTATGGATCATTTTACCTGCGTCATGGTGATCTGTTAATGTCACTGGAGTACTATGTGCAAGCTGCAGCAGCAGTGGGTGGTGGGCAGTTGTCGTGGAGTGGACGTGGTAATATTGGTCAGCAAAGGCAAAGGACTTCAATGTTGAAACAACTTTTTACAGAGCTATTGTCGCGGGATGGTGGTATTGATATTTTACTTGGTCCCAGGGGTACTGGTGAAGAAGGTCAACTTGGAAGGTTTTTGACTGATGAAAAGACAAGACAACAATTTCTGCTTGAAGCTGCTCGGCAGTATCAGGATGCGGGGCTCTATGACAAGGTAATCTTTTCTTTCTTCCTTTTACATAGTGACATGAGTGAACTTATTGCTCTAACTTGTGTAGTTCGACATAAGACTTAATAATCATTTCTTCATTCAATGACAGTAAATTATTTCTATAGCATGAGATCTATTTTGGGTTAGATTTGAAGTCATTTTTTTGGGCAATTGTTGTGCTCAGTGAATAATGTCTTGTCATGTACTTTTGAGTTGGTCCATCAGTTGACAAAGAAAATTCTCCTTTACGGATTCTTGAATAAGTTGTAGCAGTGAATCTTTCTATTTGTTGATCAAGTAATAAATTTCATAAATGTATATGTTATCAATTTGTGAATTTTGTGCGCCTTATAATTTCAGTCCATCGAGATTCAGAAGAGAGTGGGGGCATTTTCAGCTGCATTGGATACGATAAACAAGTGCCTTTCTGATGCAATATGTGCCTTGGCACGTGGAAGGTTGGATGGGGAAAGCCAGACTTCTGGGCTTATTCTTTCAGGAAATGAGATCCTGGAGATGTTCAAATATTACCCTGAGATCAGGTAATATGCAGATTTGTCCAGTAGTCAAACATTTTCTGTTGTCGCTATAAATAGTTTCTTATAATGATGTTTTTGAATGCCTCTGTGCTGTTCTGGAATGGAAGCCTAATCTTATCCAATTTTGCAGTCCCCAAGAGAGAGAAAATGTGTTGGCACAGCAAATTGTTCTAAGACAGCTGGAGGCTGTGCTATCCATTCATAAGCTTGCAAGACTTGGAAATCACTTGGATGCTATAAAAGAAGTGGCGAAGCTCCCATTCCTTCCTTTGGACCCAAGGACGCCGGATTTCGCCACGGATATCTTTCAAAATTTGTCTCATCATGTCCAAGCTTGTGTACCTGACCTCCTAAAAGTTGCGCTTCATTGTCTGGACAATGTTAAAGATACTGATGGGTCACTTCGTGCTTTAAGGGCCAAGGTAAATTTTACAGCATACATATTCATGTTCATTCTCTTTCATTGTTTGTGGCTTTGCTCCTATTTCCCTTTGGAGTTGTGCCCACTTTCCAGTTATGATGTGTGCTTGTCCTTCACAAAATGTATTGCTAAGTTCAGATTTTCGCTAAATATGACGAAGACCCAATCTGACAAAGGAGAAAACAACTCTTTGAATGATGACTTTAATATTGGTTTTTCAATTACATATGACACCTATCATGAACCAAGTGTTCACAGATCTGCTTTTGCTTCTAAATCAGATAAAAACAGCAGCCTGGTACAACGTTTATTTCTGAACATATATTGGACAATGATTCTCATCATATATTAAGTCAAAACTTCTTTTAGTTAACAATTACATCTTGTGATGACCGATGTGAATTTGGTTCTGCAGATTGCAAACTTCCTCGCAAGCAATTTGAATCAGAATTGGCCTCGCGATCTGTATGACAAGGTTGCTCGCAGTTTATGAAGTTGAAGAATCAGAGTCAGTCTCTGCTGTTGTTTACTTTAGATGTTCAACATTGTACAAAGATCGTTGAACAGGCTGAGTCCGGGCATCCACGTCGTTACATCTGGTAAACAAATCCTTAAGAGGTTTTACTACTTGTCCACAATGGTAATCTTGTAGACAGTAAAGATGCAAAAGTATTGCCAGTGCATTATTTTTTTCAAAATTTTCGAGTACTTAATGTTAAGTGTCTCCGTATTATGTGTGTCACTCTTACTACTATATCAGAGTTGTGGCCTGTGGGGGCAGATATCTTTCTTCAATCTTGGACATATTAATTAGGTGTGTAAAATCGTCCGAATCGAATCGACTTATGTTATTATTTTAGTAAAATCGTGGATTTTTATTCAAGTGTATAATCGTCCTGAATAATTGGGATGATCTTTTTTAATTTATGAAAAAAAATCAAAAAGTTCCTGAACCGAATTGAACCGAATAATCTTATGCGTGTAAATATATTTTATATGTTAAATATAAATATATTTTAGGGAATAGGGTCAAAAATACTCCTCAACTTTGGTTTATTGTTTAACTTTACCTTCGCCGTTAAAATAAAGTTAAATTTATCCCTTTCCGTTATAATAAAGTTAAAATTACCCCTCATTTAACGGAATCCCCCAAATTGACCTAAATTGACCCAATTACCCAATTTAAAAAAAAAAACTATTTTCTATTTTTAACCCAATAACTCGACCCATTTAAGAAATAACCCGATTAACCCAATACCATATACCCATTTCCATTTACCCATTCCCACTCATTAAAGAACAAATCTTTAAACTTTTCAGTTCAAAATTTAATCCTCATAATATTACTATATGCCCCTGTCTGAATCTAATGAATTTTTCAATAACTCATTAAGAAATTCTTGAGGCAAAAATTAATAAAGAAGAACAAAGTGTAAAAAACCAAAGATTGAATCTTTTGAGGCAAAAATTACTAACACAAACTCAATTCGTATACCCTTTTGGATTTGATCAACATCATCCTCATTGGAACATGAAGAACCAAAGATTGAATCTTTGAGGCAAAAACTTAAAACTACTAATCAACTCTAATACCCAAAATCTCCCATCTTTCAGCTATGCTGTTGTCTCTGTCTTCGATCCCCTTTTTCTTTTTCAAAAAGCTACTGATTTTTCTACTTACAACCTCCCATCCTTTATTAGTGCATCCCATCGTTCTTCTGAATATACATTTAAAAATAAAGAACAATGGAGAAAGGAGAAATGAAGAACAATGGAGGAGAAGTTAATGGGTTATATGAAAATTTGAGAGAATGGGTAAAAGAAAAATGGGTTATCCTCTAAAATGTTGGGACATTGGGTTAAAAATAGGAAATATGGATTTTTTAATTTTTTTTGGATAATTGGGTTAATTTTGGGAATTCTGTTAAATGAGGGGTAATTATGGTGAAATTAATAACGGGAGGGGTAAATTTAATTTTATTTTAACGAGGAAGGGTAAATTTAACTTCATTTTAACGGCGAGAGTAAAGTTAAATAATAAACTAAAGTTGAGGGGTATTTTTGACCCTATTCCCTATATTTTATTACATTTATCAAATGTTAAAATAATTTAGGTTCTACGCTTGGAAAAAAGTATTTTAATAATAATATACTTTGACTAGATATTTTTAAAGTAAAAATTAATCAAACCGTAGCAAAGAGGGGTTGTTTTAAAAAAATTTAATTTAGCCATATATTTCGAAATATCTAAAATTGAGACGGTATAATTTTTTAAAAGTAACCAACCGAATCATCCTAGTAACTTCTCTTTTAGATCATATTTAACCTCACTCTATTTTACTCTACATTCCCTATATTTGGAGAGTAAAATAGATAATAGGCTCTCCGATCACTCTTCATTTCACTCTTTATTCTCTAATGGGAAAAGGCTCAAAAATACCCCTGAACTATCAGAAATAGCTCAAATATACCCTTAAACTATATTCTGGCTCAAAAATACCCTTCCGTTAAAGTATTGGGTCACTTTTACCCTTATTTTTAACAGAGGTGTGTTAAGTGCCACGTGGACGCCACGTGGACGCCAAACAACCTCACCTCCACATACACTCATAAAATCTTAATTACTAATTTTACCCTCATTTTTCTAATACATACAATTTCACCCATTCTTATTTCTCTAAAACATAATACATTCCCCTTTCTTTCTCTTAACATTTTCCCTTTCCCTTTCCCTACACCTCATCATATTTAAAGTTACAGTGAGGTTTGTGCACTATATATACATGAGTTCGGAGATTAAAGGGTATAAAATATTAACAAAAATTTCAAAACGGTATATAATTTTTTGTTTTAAACAAAACGGCAAAATTGCTGGTAGAGCAGCGATTTTGCTCGGCAGAAAAAGTAAAATCGCTGCAATAGCAGCAATTTGCTAATTTTAAATATTTTTTTTTTAAAAAAAAAATTAAAGAAATCGCTGATATGGCAGCGACTTCCAATATAATTTTTTTTAAAATCTTTTTTTAATAAATCGCTGCCTAGGCAGCGATTTAACTTAAATTATTTATTTGAAATTTAAAAAAAAAAATTAAGCAAATCGGTGCCTAGGCAGCGATTTGTATCAATTTTTTTTTTTTGTAAATTAAATCGCTGCCAAAGCAGCGATTTAAATATTAAAAAAATTTAAACTTTTTTAGGAAATCGCTACCAAAGCAGCAATTTTACATTTTTAATTTTTTTAAAATTTTTTTTTTTTAGTAAATCGCTGCTACTGCAGCGATTTTACATTTTTATTTTTTTTAAAAAAATTTAATTAAATCGCTGACGATGCAGCGATTTGTACTCTTTTTAAAAAAAAATTAGTTAATCGCTGCTCTTGCAGCGATGTCCTAAACTTTTTTTTTCTTCATAATTTGTACCTTTTTTTGTAATATTAAAATGAAATAAATGAAGTAAAAAAAATTTAAAAAAAAAATTAAAATTAAAATCGCTGCTCTGGGCAGTGATTTATTAAGAAATTTAATTTTTTTTAAATTTAAATCGCTGCTAATCGCTGCTTTGGCAGCGATTTAATTTAAAAAAAATTAAAATTTTTTTTTGATACAAATCGCTGACTAGGCAGCGATTTCTTAAAAAAAAAATTATATTGGAAGTCGCTGTCATAGCAGCGATTTCTTTAATAATTTTTTTTTTTAAAAAAAAATATTTAAAATTAGCAAATTGCTGCTATTGCAGCGATTTTGCTTTTTCCGGCGAGCAAAATCGCTGCTCTACCAGCGATTTTGCCATTTTTTTTAAAATAAAATTTATATATCGTTTTGAAATTTTTATTAACATTTTATACCCTTTAATCTCCGGACTCATGTATATATAGTGCTCAAATATCACTGTAACTTTCAATACGAGGAGGTGTAGGGAAAGGAAAGGGAAAATGTTAAGAGAAAGAAAGGGGAATGTATTATGTTTTAGAGAAATAAGAATGGGTGAAATTGTATGTATTAGAAAAATGAGGGTAAAACTAGTAATTAAGATTTTATGAGTGTATGTGGAGGTGAGGTTGTTTGGTGTCCACGTGGCGTCCACGTGGCACTTAACACACCTCTGTTAAAAATAAGGGTAAAAGTGACCCAATACTTTAACGGAAGGGTATTTTTGAGCCAGAATATAGTTTAAGGGTATATTTGAGCTATTTCTGATAGTTCAGGGGTATTTTTGAGCCTTTTCCCTTCTCTAATATAGAGTTGAATAGTAGTTCTCCAAATTTGGAAAAGTACTATTCACACTATATTTCACATTTTCATTATTTTATTATTATTTCTATTATTTTGTAGTTAACATATTATTTTTCATATAAGGTTATGAATTAAACCTCTAATATCGTAATTCTTTTTAAATGTAATATGATATTTAAAAAAAAATAATATTATTTAATGTATACTAAATATATTCCGAATTAATAATATTTCATTTTTTAGTTTATTTGTCAATTTAATATAATTAGATTTTATTAATAATTTATACTATAAAGAATGCACAATTTTAAATGGTCTACAATTGTTCAAAAATATTCGTAATTCACGTTCTCAAAAGAAAAAATATTACACGATGAAACAATAATCGAGCCGAAAAGATGTTGATAATACATTCAGAGGTTTGCAATCACGTTTTGCAATTATTGTAGGATAATCACGTTTTTGGAAAAAAAGAAGTGCTACATGAATCATGATATAATGACTACATTTATTGCACAACATGATAAATTGAGGATGAACGTAACCTTAATGCACCAATTCAAAATGTCGTAGAGGCTCCAATTGCAACGACAAAAATGGTGGTAGATGAAAATATTCAATTTGAACAATTTTTAGCTAGACATAAAAAAATTACGGACAAACATGCTCATTTTGAACTCCATAATGCGTTAATAGAGCATTTATGTGAGCAAGGTAATAATCTTGAAAGTTGAATATTTATGTAATGCTTGTATAATAATATTTCATAAATAATTTCACTTTTATTTGAATTGTTCATTAATTTGTATATTATATAATATTTGCTTTTAAGATATGTTATTTAGAAATTTATAATAAAATATAATTTTATATTAAAAAAGAATTTAAAAAAATAAAAATTATATTACATGAAAATTATATAAAAGTAATTATTTCGAAAAAAATAAATAATGAATTTATATTATAAAATAAAAAAATAAGAAATAAAAATAATAATATAATATTAAAAAGAATTTTAAAAAATAAAATAAAATAGAGAATTAAATTATATAAAAAAATAAAATATTATATATTTGGAGAGTGAAATAGAATGGAGATCCCATCATAGCCGCTCTTCATTTTTGAATGAGTGGCTGCTAAAAAAGATGAGCATTTCGAAAAGTTAAAATATTAGGTGGTTTTCAATGAATAAAAAATTGAGTAAGGTGGCTTTCAATAAATAAAATGAGCTGTACACATTCAAATTATCATTCTTTTTGCAACCTCAATTATTACTCTTTTATTTATATTTTTTTAAAAAAGACACATTAATCCTGAGTTGACCTACCTCCATCTATTATCAATGGAGAACAAATACTCCTCTATCTTTAATTAGTTATTCACTTTTAAATTTATGTATCTATTAAAAATAATAATTGACATAGTAAATTTACCATTTTATTTTTATTAATCATAAAGTGGATGAATTAAAAATTTAAGAATTTTAAAAAGTTTAATATTTTTTAAAGTAATTAATTGAGGATATAATAAATTAAAAAAAAGGCCGAGCTCATGAACAGATCCCTAAAGTTGTTGGGTTTTTCCCCCTCAGGTATCTCAACTACGTCATTTTCCATTAAATCATTGAACCATCCATAATTTGTTCCTTTTAAACACTGTTGGCTGATTTTGATCGGCTTTTCTATTGTAAATGCCTTCGATTGTGTTCGTATTGTAATGATTTTGATTGAAGAAAGGAAAACAAACTATGTTTTAGTCTCATTTGTTTTCTAATGGGTTAAAATGACTTTAAGTAGAACACAATTATTCTCGAATATTTTCATTATTAATTGAACTAATGAGTTCTGGAACAACATATGTATACTCTCTATCAATACCCTCACAAAATCTGATTCCACATCAACCAGCGGTGTTTAAAAGAAACAAATTATGTGTGGTTCAATAATTCAATATGAAAATAACATAGTTGAGATAGGAAAAAAAACCCAACAAATTTAGAAATCTGTTTATGTATTTGACCTTAAATTTTTTTATCCTTTTTTTGATTATTTGAAATGAACAAATAATTAAAAACAACTAAAAAAGAAAAAGTGAACAAATAATTAGATACCGTATTTAATCAACCATTTTTGACCAATAATGAGCTTGGAGTGCACGACAAACAAATGAGTCAAATATCATTTCTATTCCCAATTGAATAATTTTCAATAATTATTGTCAATGTGCATCTATGCATAATGACAAGAACAAAAAACTACATAAATATTTTGTATGTTTATATAAACCTTTCAATACAACAAACTTCTTCAAAGTTTTCATCAATTCTCAAAACTTGTTTTTTTTCCCTTCTCCATGGATAACATGAATCTTGAAATGTTGAAAAAACAAGAAAATGAAGTATCCATAATCATGGTTCCATTTCCAGCACAAAGCCATCTCAATCAACAACTTCAATTAGCCTGCATATTTTCCTCATCCTATGATCTTCCTGTCCATTTTATTAGCTCAGCTGCTCATAATCATCAAGCTCGTGTTCGAGCCAACGGATTAAAACAATCAGACATAGACAAAATCCACTTTCATGATATCCCAACACCTGATTTTGCATCCCCTGCACCTGATCCTAATGCATTCACAAAATTCCCATCACAACTCGTACCATCTTACAATGCTTGTACCCTTCTTCACGAACCTATATCTACGTTACTTCGTGACATATCGTCTAAATCAAGACGAGTTGTCGTTGTTCATGATGTTTTAATGTCATATACTGTTCAGGATGTTGCTTCTTTGCATAATGCTGAGTCTTATATATTTAACTGTGTTTCTGTTTTCTTTATGTATTCTAGTTTTGTATGTGTACCTAATGGAATGCCTATTCCACTTGACGAACGTTTACTTCAAAAGTTACCTATACTGGAACCTGATGCACCAGAAGAGATCAACAAGTTGGTAGATATTCAACTGAAGTATACAGATATTAGAGCTGGTGATTTATACAATTCCAACAAAATACTTGAAGGTACTTTGATTTCTGTTACTATCTGTTGTTTCTTGTACTTCCGTTACTTATTTCTTGGATTGTGTTTCCCAAGGGTCTTATCAGAAACAGTCTCGTTGAGGTAGAGATAATAAGGTGTACGTACTCTCTACCCTCTCCTGACCCCATTTGGGGGACTACACTGAGTATGTTGTTGTTGTTGTTGCGTTTCTTGTAGTAAAGTTTTGAACTTTTATAAATTGAAGATCATTTCTTTACCACAAGAATACGATAGCATCCACAATGTAGGCCTAATTGTATCAAAACATTATGCTTTTTAGACTAACTTTGTTTGTTATATTTTGCAATTATTAGCTTTCGCATGATGTATGATTATTTCAATATTCCCAACAGGTACTTCTCTTGATTTGATGGAAAAATTTGCGAGTAAACAAAACAAGAAGCAATGGGCAATCGGACCGATATTTCTGTCTGCTAAAGTAGATCATGTATCAGATAAGAGAAACAAATGTTTAGATTGGCTTGATAAGCAACCTCCAAGATCAGTTCTTTATGTATCATTTGGATCATCAACTACATTTTCTGATAAAGAAGTGATGGAGCTGGCGATGGGAATAGAGCGAAGCAAACAGAAGTTTGTATGGGTGTTGAGAGATGGTGATAGAGGTAATATCTTTAGTGAGGAAGCTAGAAGATTTGAGTTGCCAGACGGGTTTGAAGAAAGAGTAGAAGGTGTCGGTTTAGTGGTCAGAGAATGGGCGCCACAACTTGAAATATTGGGTCATTCTTCGACAGGAGGGTTCATGAGTCATTGCGGATGGAATTCTTGCATAGAGTGTATTACTATGGGGGTACCAATGGCTGCTTGGGCTATGCATTCTGAACAGCCACTTAATGCTTTTTTGTGACAGAAATCTTGAAAACAGGACTTCTCGTTAGGGATTGGAAGAAACACGAGGAGATTGTCAATGCATCCGCCATTGAGAATGTCGTGAGGAAGTTAATGGCATCAGAAGAAGGCGACGAGATTAGGAAAAGAGCAGAAGAATTGGGAGCAGCAGTAAGGGAGTCCATAGAGAAAGGAGGTGCTTCTCAACTGGAGTTGGATTCTTTCATTGCTCATATTACTAGATAGACTTGCTTTTCACTACTAAAAATTTCTGTTTTGTAATGCTCTACTACTACTACTGATTACTGAATAATCGAAAACATACGTTGTTTGTCTTATTGAGTAACCTTAATTCATCATATGTGGTTCTTGATCATTATAACTCTGGTACATGCAAACAACTGAGAACCATTAAGAGAGAAATACAAAGCAATAACTCACTGATAGACAAGTGATAGATAAACTTGAGATTTCTGTTGAAAAGCAAGTCTATCTTGTGATATGCGCGATAAAAGAATCCAGCTCTATTCGAGAAGAACTTCCCTTCTCTGTGGAACGTCTAACGGCTTCTCCCAATTTTTCTGATCTTTTCCTAATTGCATCACCTTCTTCTGATGCCATCAACTTCCTCACGACTTTCTCAATAGTGGATGCACTTACTAGCTCCTCGCGTTTCTCCCACTCCCTTACAGTCAGGCCTATTTTCAGTATTTCCGTCACCAAGAAACCAAATATGGCAATATTTTGGGATTTTGTAGCAACTTTGTCGCCACTAAAGGTCAAGTTCTCTTGTAGGGAATCTTAGTTGGCAACATTTAGGTGGAGGTATTAGTCCCATGTGGCATGCCACATCACTAAAAAATTGGGGTAATAACTCTTGGCGGTATTTGTGATTTTCTAGGATAACGGCGGGGGTATTTTTGATCCAAAATATAATGGAGGGTATAAGTGGTCTATTTCGCATAGTTCAGGGGCAATTTTTACCCATTTTTCGAAGGAAATGTGACATTCTTTTTGGGACTTACCAAAAAGAAAATGGTGCCACATAAAATGAGACGGAGGGAGTACGTTATATGAATTATTTTTTAACAAATATTGAATACTATTTGTAGAAAAAGTAGAAAAATGAAGGAATTATAGAAGAAATTATTAGAATACTATATGTGATGAAAAATAATTTAAATTAAGAATGGTTATATCATCAATTGAAAACTAGAAGAAATCATATAAAAGTTATTAACAATTCAAGTTTAAGGTCCTTTTTGATATTTGCTTTAGGCACTAATATGATTGAGGTGGATTGTCTTTTATTAATCCATCTAGACTTATGTTAATTTAATTATTCGCTTGTTTATGCTTCATTTCTGCTTCAATTTTCATATGATATGCTTAGATATGTTATGTCACGGATTAACTTGGGATCACTTGTGGTTTCTATTGAGGACTACAACTATAATAAACAAGTTGCAGCTAGTTGAGCTGAGCTGGCACACGAGTTAGTTAGAATTTGTTAGAAGATATTTTATGTAGTTAGTAGATTGTTAGATATAATTGGCAAGTAAAATCTTTTGTATATAAAAGGTACTAGCCTCATTCATTTGTAGTTAGCCAATTCAATTTACAACGCTACTTCTCTGAAGAAGATGAAGTCTTTTGCCATTAAACAGTGACATATGGATACAACCAATGTAACATACGCAAACAACTGAGAAATGTAATTAAACAAGATCATTAAGAGAGAAATACAAAGTTTTAGATACGGAACATAAACTTAAAATGAAAATGAGAAGTAACCAATACACTTGAAGTTTCTGATGAAAATTAAAGCAAGTCGATCTATCTTGTGATATGCGCGATAAAAGAATCCAACTCTATTCGAGAAGAACCCCCTTTCTCTGTGCAACGCCTTACGGATTCTGCCAATTCCTCTGCTCTTTTCCTTATTGCATCACCTTCTTCTGATGCCATCAGCTTCCTCACAACATTCTCTATAGTGGATGCACTTACTAGCTCCACGCGTTTATCCCACTCTCTCACAGTCAGGCCTATTTTCAGTATTTCTGTCACCAAGAAACCATTTTTTGGCTGGTCAGCATGCATAGGCCAAGCAGCTATTGGAACCCCCATAGTAATACTCTCTATGCAAGAGTTCCAGCCACAATGACTCATGAACCCGCCTGTGGAAGAATGAGCCAAGATTTCAGGTTGTGGTGCCCATTCTCTCATCACTAACCCGACCCCTTTTACTCTTTCCTCAAATCCTTCTGGCAACTCAAGTTTTCTAGCTTCCCCGGTAAAGATATCTCCTCTATCAGCTTCTCTTAACACCCATATGAACTTATGTTTACTTTGTTCTAATCCCATCGCGAGCTCTATAACTTCTCTATCGGAAAATGTAGATGTTGTTCCAAATGATACATAAAGAACTGATCTCGGAGGTTGTTTGTTCAGCCACTCCAAACATATATTGTTTCTATTCGAGATATGATCGAGTTTAGTAGGCAGAATTGGTCCAATTGCCCATTGTTGTTTACTTTCTTCAACCAGCAACTCAAGAAAATCACCTTCAATCACTTTACTCGTATTAAGGATATCACCTGATCTAATACCCATATGTGGACTCTGAATAGCTGTAAAGTCCATCATTTCATCAGGTATCGCTCCTTCAAGGTCGGGTAGCTTTTTAAGCAATTCTTCTCCAAGTTGGACAGGCTTCCCTCTAAATCTGCATACAAAACAGTATATATTTAAAGCTGAAATGCCATTAAATATATAGGATTCAGCATTAGGCAAGGAAGAAACATCCTGAACATTATAGGACATAAAAGGATCATGAACAACAACGATTCGTCTTGATTTTGAGGAGATATCGCGTAAAAAGGAAGCAATGGGCTCGCGAAGAAGCAAAGATGCATCCCATAATGGCTTATGATGTAATGGGAATTTGCTTAAGGCATCAAAGACAGGTGGAGGTGAGGCAAATTCAGGTATTGGAATGTCATGAAAGTGGATTTTGGCTATATCTGAAGGATTTAAGGCGTTGGCTCGAAGGCGAGCTTGACGGTTAAGTGTGGGAGAGCCAAGATAATAGACTGGAAGATCATATGATGAAGAGATTAAACAGGCAAATTGAAGAAGTTGATTGAGATGTCCTTGAATTGGAAATGGAACCATGACTATAACTACTTCATGATCTGAATTTCGTACTTCTTTCAGATCCTCCATATCTCCTAATTGAGTTTTTGTCATGGAAGAAGCAGAGTTGTATTTTCAACCTTTATGTATTTTTTTCAATGAAATGAATGTGGAGTATTGTGACCATATAGTTTTGGAGTTATGCACATACATTTCACATCATAATGCCTGGCTTCAACTATAACTATATAACATTACTTTTGTTTTCTACAACTACATAAGATGAACATGGTTAAAACCATTGCTTTTATCGCGATTCGAGTCTACACCCTGGATGTGGCCGACACTCAGAACTGTACTGGGCCAAAGCAAACAATTGGTCTAACCTGCTACTAACAAAATACTATGACACTATGCGGAAGGTTTTAAAATATGAGCATGCGATAAATTTAGAAAAAAAAACTCAATTACCTCTATTTAAAAATCTGATATATGTATAATACCATATGTTTGTAAAAAAATGGTGAAAGTAATTATAACTCAACTAACTCATCTATGAAGCCTCTAATGTACTGAAGATAAGTTATCGGGGCTTGGTTACAAAACAAGCCCCAGGATACCTGAATACTCTACTTACCACATATAATAACTACTAATTATTCAAAATAACTCTTTGAAAGCAAGAGGCCTCACACTCTGAATAGTTTATGTATGAAACTAAAAAAAATAGTTTAAGTTTTTTTTTTTTCAAGGTAATGACTGAGAATTTGAAGAAAAACAAAAAAAATAAAGTTGTTGAATTGTCCAAGTTACAGACCAATTATATGATATCAGTTTGGAGGTATGCCAAGAAAAGAATGTCGTGAAGAAGTATCTGAGGTATGCACATGATAGTTCACATATGTTAAATTTTCTTGTTTCTTTGTCCCATATGAGATATTTTGTTTGTAGATCCTGTTTACTATTTTGACTTTTTATATATAAATTTTGTTTGGAGTTAAAATGCCTTTCGTTATAAAAGTAACTTATATAATCTTTATCGTTATACAAATGGTTCACATATACACTTTCTGTCATTACAAAATGAGCTCACATATACCCTTCATTTAACGAAAGTGAAAAAATAATTTTAAATTTATATTTTTGACTTTTAGTTAAAAAAAAGTATATCAAAATGATAACTAGGACTCTACAGACACGACTTCATACACCCTAGTGTTAGGACCGAAATAAGCAGGTGTAAACACGGAAGCTAGCAATGCAAACCTTGAAAGACCACGAGTAAGAAGACAACGAGAAATACACCAAAAGACATAAGGATTTAACGTGGTTCGGTCAATCGACCTACGTCCACAAAGGAGATGAGCAATCCACTATAAATATGAGAGTACAAAATACAGAGAGAAACAACCTCAACCAATTCACTCGGAATACATGGGAGGTTCACACAAGTGATAACGTATCAAGCTTGTGACCCACTAATTCTCCCCTAACCAAAACTCTCAAAGCCCTTAAGACTACATTGTGAATGCTGATTAAGTTAGAAGGATCATGACTCTATTTATAGAGTCCTAAACCTTTTCCTACCAGAAAAAGGATTAGTCAATCCAAAACCTTTTCCTCAAAGGAAAACCTATTTATGGTAAGAAATCAGGGCAAATAAAACCCAACAAATCTCCCCCTTGACCTGAATTTCTGACAAAATAAATTTGTCCACCTTCTTCACTTAATCTTCAACAACTTGCTTCTTCTCTCCATAATCTCCTTTGCAAAATTTATGTCTCAACACAGAGAATTTCTCTGAAACAATTTCTCCAACAAAATTCTTCATTACTGTCAAAAAGGTTGCGGCTAGAACTACACCCGCCAAGATAAACACCTCTTTCTAACCTGGTTCAATCATCATTTATCGAACCACAAAACCTGACTCCATCATTGAATCTGGCTCTGATACCACTTGTTAGGACCGAAAATAAACAGGTGTAAACGCGGAAGCTAGCAATGCAAACCTCGAAAGACCACGAGTAAGAAGACAACGAGAAATACACCAAAAGACATAAGGATTTAACGTGGTTCGGTCAATCGACCTACGTCCACAAAGGAGATGAGCAATCCACTATAAATATGAGAGTACAAAATACAGAGAGAAACAACCTCAACCAATTCACTCGGAATACATGGGAGGTTCACACAAGTGATAACGTATCAAGCTTGTGACCCACTAATTCTCCCCTAACCAAAACTCTCAAAGCCCTTAAGACTACATTGTGAATGCTGATTAAGTTAGAAGGAACATGACTCTATTTATAGAGTCCTAAACCTTTTCCTACCAGAAAAAGGATTAGTCAATCCAAAACCTTTTCCTCAAAGGAAAACCTATTTATGGTAAGAAATCAGGGCAAATAAAACCCAACACCTAGGACTCTTGAACTTTGTGATCTGATACCAAATTTGTCACGCCTCGAGCCTACACCCTGGACATGACCGGCACTCGAGAACCATTGTTAGCTCCAAGCGAATCCTTTGTCTGGATCAAATTGTGTAAGACTTACTCTCATAGAATAAACTCAAAAGATAAACTTTAACTCAAATATCTCAAAATGATAAACTGATCATAAATGTTTGGAGAAACATTCAACTGGCCTCCAGGGCAACTCAAGTCTAGAACATAACAATTGAAATGAACAAGACTCAGAAACTACTATTGTCTATTTATCGATGAAGCCTCTAATACTTGAGGGATGTCGGGACAAGACCCCCCATCATCCTTAAAAGCTGAAATGACTAGAGATAAATAGGGATCTTACGAAAGCAATGAAGCTCACCAAACAACTATGGAACTCAACTGAATCAATGAAGCGTTGGTTGATGATTTTGGTTACATGTATCTTCATCATGAAATATACAATATAACTCATTTTGTACATAAAAATACAAAATAAACTCTGTTTGAGAGATTCTCTAACCGACAACCATCACTATGAGTTATGTGATGAACATCGTCTCGCCCGCGCTGTCAGAATTGTCATATACCTTGACGGGGTATAGAACTCCTCAACTAAGTGGATCTACTAGTCTATGCTAAAAAGCAATTAGGAATCATTTAAAAAGTATGACCCTTTCTACCCATGTTGGCTACATAGTTTATGGGGGTTGTGAGTTGTTTGGACTCTTCCCATATCGGTGCTCAATACTACTCTCAAAAATATAACTTGCTCATATGTTTCTAAGAAAAACATTTCATCATCCTCAACTTTGAGATTATTACTCAAAAGGTTTCTCTAAAAAGAGATAGTACTCAAAACTCCTTATGAACTCTTTTGAAAATCGATGTTTCCTCTCATCTTGTAAAAACATTTACTCTTGGTAATACTTAGTTCGCATATATCATTTTAAATAAAATGAACTCAACTCTACTCTTCCTCAAACTCAAGTACCCAAGTCTTAAGACAAGTTCTTAAAGTTTGTAAAAGACTTCTCAAAATGACTTAAATGAACTCTTAAAGTCTTGACTCTAAACTCTATCTTGAATTTCAATTATGAATTCAAGGGTTATGATTCATGTTATGAATGATCTCTCGATATTTAAATGTAGTTTAAAGTATAGATATCAAGTAGAGTATGGAAAGGAAGACTGGAACAAGAGTAATATATCTAAGTCGTTGGTGGAACATGATCA
This sequence comes from Solanum lycopersicoides, assembly GCA_022817965.1. Classification (NCBI taxonomy): domain Eukaryota; kingdom Viridiplantae; phylum Streptophyta; class Magnoliopsida; order Solanales; family Solanaceae; genus Solanum; species Solanum lycopersicoides. The sequence continues at coordinate 9,642,907 of CM040621.1, read as the reverse complement.
ACTCAAGCATGAGTGGGAAGCTATGACAGTTTCTCTTGCAAACAAGGATACTGACATCACTTTCCTAAAATCTCAGCTTCTAAAAAGCACAATCAAAGGGATCAGATTGAGAAGAACTGGGAAGGTTCAACATGAAGCCATGGCAGCAAAGACTGTTGATGCTTCTGAAAAACCATGCTAATGCAGATGCTCGACTAACCTTACTCTTTATATTCCTTGCTCCTAAGCAACCCCCCCTCTTTCTAAATCCATGTATTAGCCATTGTTCCTCCTCTTCTGTTGAAACTCAGCGAGTATTGTTTTGGTTCTCTATTGACTTGTCTCATTACTTTATGCATTTTCACTCATGCTCAGTTTTGCCCAAGTGGTCATGATTTTGCTTGAACTACATTTATATCAACTTGATTTACTGCTTTAGCTCTTTTTTATGATGTCATAAGGGGGAAATAGTTAAGGTATTATATTATTGTTAGTTACCCTAAGAGGACTTGGTCAAGATCAATGTTAGTTACTTGAAGAGGACCTGGTCATGCTGATAGGAGGAACTTGTGAGAGAGAAAATAAGTTGAATAAGTTTGTCATCATCAAAAAGGGGGGGGGGGAATGTTATTTTATAGCTGATTTGAAATTTTGATGATTTAACAAACTTAAGAATGATGAAATAAAGGGACAAATGCAGTAACTTGAAGAGTCATGTTGTAAGGGGAATTGGTGAAAGGGGAAAAGTTGAATAAATTTGGCATCATCAAAAATGGGGAAATGTTATTTTTGAGTTGATCTGAAGTTTTGACGATTTAACAAACTTTGGGTCTTAACAAGGGACCTAGTCGAGGAAAGACTCCATACATGAAAAAGACATAAAACAACTGTCTAAAATCTATCAAATTTGTTGTGGTTGGTGCACGTCTTTTTAGAGCAGCGCAGGCTCCCAACTAATGGCTTTGCTCCAAGTGTTTGTGTCCATATTATATTAGTTTCTTCTCCAAAGACACAACCCAAGTTTTGACAAATAAAGTTTTGAATTCTAAAAATTCACAAGCTCAAAAAGGAAAAGTCATCTTCGAAGAAGAACATTGCTCATACTTAACAAGGGACCTGATGGAGTACTAAAACGTCTTTTGTTTTATTTTGAGCTTTGTGTCTTGTGTGCTTAATGTTGTAAGATCTATTCCTAAGTAATAAAGGAATTAGATTGTTTCTTGAGTATTCTGATTTTCAGCTAGAGTTAGCTATATAGGATTGTTAAAGTCTACATAAGCTATAGTTAGTTGGTGTACTGGGCAACATAGTTGTTGCTTAGTGTAGTAAAGGTAGTACAGCTTTCTTACTCTCTGATCCTTTGATATCTGAGTTGTTGGTTAGATTTAGCCTTGTTGGGTTATTGAAATCTAGATCGATTAGAGCTAGTTGGTTAGTGGGCAATAGAGTTATTGCTTAATTATTTTGCTTTTAGTAGATTTGCTACAATAAGGGGGTAAGGATTAAGAGTTTAACTCTTAGGTTGCAAAAGTTTGTAATCTGAAGCTTTGCTCCATTTGAGTGAAATGGAGTTTGGGTTGAAATCTTGTGAGACATGTCGTGATTTTCTCCTCACTTGCATAAGGGGGTTTCCACGTATAATATCTTGTGTCTGATTTACTTTGAGTTATGTATTTTCCACATTGTTATTTCTGTCAAGGGAACTGGTCCCGTGACCATTAATGGATGCACTTATTCTATCAAAATGAAGATAGAAAAATCTCTTTGCCTGATGGGTGAAAGAGAGAATAAAAGGAAGACCACAATTTGAAATTTTAGCACATAGTTCAACGGGTATTTTATGAGTCATTGCGAATGGAATTCGTGTATGGAGAGTATGTCCTTTGGAGTTCCTATAGCAGCATGGATAATGTATTCAGATTAGCCAAAGAATTCTCAACTTGTAACAATGTACTCTCTCCGTTTCAATTTGTTTGTCTAGTTTGACTTGACATCGAGTTTAAGAAAGTAAAGAAGACTTGCAAATTTTGTGATCTTAAATTTAAGATATGTTGAATGTATCAAAATGTTTTTTAATCTTGTTATCATAAATATGTCACGTGGAAAACTGAAATTAAAGAATTCCTAAAAAAGAAAGAAGCGTTTTTTTTAAAAAAAATTAAAAGAAAATTAAGACAAACAAATTGAAACGGAAAGAGTATCTAAAAATTGGCACGTCATGTTGAACATGTTACATCAGATATGTTGAAAACACTGAGAACTTTGATGGCATCAACAGATGAGGAAAATAGCACAAAATTTGAGCAATGCTATAGTGAAATTTTCGTTACAAAGAAGTCTCACTATACTACAATTGAGTCTATGCATTGACAGCATAAAAAATAGGCATAAGTCATAAATATGCCCTTTAACCTGGCTTTAGCTGATATTTATGTCCTTCAATTTTCGGTGTGCACAAGTAGACACTTGAACTTATATAAAATTGAACAGAACGTCTTATGTGGCATAATACACATAGGACGGCACATAAGACACAAAATTGTCATGTAGGACACCACGTAGGATGAATATGTCTATTTATGCAATTTTATACAAGTTTAAGTATCTACTTGTGCATACTCAAAGTTTGAGGCATAAATGTAAGTTAAAACCAAATTAAAAGGCGTATTTATGTATTATGTCAAAATATATACTCAAATTAGGTCACTTTATTTGGTAGGAGTTGATATAACATGCTAAATTACACTAATTATAAACACTCATTATATCATTTAAGTATTAAGTTTTAAAACTTTAACTCCATTGCAGATAAAGTTGTTTTTTCCCTTTTTTATATGCATACACATTTTGTTTTTCTTTCTTCTTAACTTTTGGGCTTGTCTCTTTTCTTTTGGACAGCAAGCCAAGTCATTTGACATGAACTTTCTTGCATTTGTACAAAACTCCAAAGCTCTTTAACAAACAAGGTTTTGGTTTAGCGGTAAGAGCGCAAGTTGAAATTTATAGGTTAGGCACAGGCTACAATTTCAAACCTTATCATAGATAATAAACAAATATTTAAGTGAAAAAGGATAGTGGAATGAGTTAATATAATCCACCGAATTTCGAACTGTATCCCACTAGTACTTATGGATTTATTGCTTATAATAAACAAAACAAAAAACATACACTTTTGAGTGAATCACATGTGTGTAATAAAATTGGAATGATACAGAAAAGGTTAGCATGCGCTCACCAATGAACAAATGATCATTTTTTTTAATTTTTTAAAAAAAGGGATGTAGACGTGTGTGGGGTCCATATAACTGACTTTAGATAGTAAAACACGAGACTATTTTTGTTATTTCTGATTTTTCTTGAGAGTAACAAAATCAAGAATGGTGATAAAGACATATGAAAACGATGGCTTAAGACATGCATTAGTTGGAAAAAATTATGATTAGGTATAAGGAAAAACGCATAAATTCCTCTTTCAATTTATACTGAAAAGTCAGTTACACGTTTTAATAATTATGACGACATATTACACACTTATTCTTGTTCAACGCGTAATTAATATCACCCCAAATCTGACGTGAAAATAAAATTAAAAATTAAAATAAATTAAACGCGTTTGAATTGAAAATAAAGTAAAAAAAAGTAATTATCTAACCCCCTATCCTCTATTTTCTCCTTTTTCATGTTCTTCTTCTCTTATTTTCCTTCCGAATTTTTCTTTTCACTTTTTTCTAAGTAAAATTTTACAATTTGTCACTCAACTTGGATGTTTGTGATGACTTAGGTAGCTGTTTGTGTTGGGAAAACGCGGACAAGCACAAAAATATATATGATAAAAACCAAAAATTTTACGTGGAAACCCTTCTGAATAAGGGGAAAAACCACGGGCCAAGAGGAGCAATTGATATTACTATAGTAAGGAATTTTACACTGTGTAGTCACGAATACAATACTCAAAGTGACTACTACACACTCAAAAGGAACAACACTCTTTTGGTTTCCGTCTTACTAAAATATCACTCACACTCTATTTTTCTTCACAGACTATTTTCTTGTATAGTCTATGGAATACCTCACTTTGCTCTCAAAATGGTTTTTCTCTCTAACTTGGTGTGTTCTACAAATGAGCAAGAATGCTCTATTTATAGAAGGATAAAACCATGCCTATGTCACTAATGACATAGGTAAATATAGCAAAGTCAAAAATGGTTGCAAATCTTACCAATTTGCCAACTACCAAGTCTTAATTTTCAACTCCAATTACTATTCCTTTTTAACAATTGCTTGTACCAATTGAATAGCTAAAGTTGACCAAAAAATGGGATGGATTCAACAAATCTCCCCCTCCAGTCCCATTTACTGGAAGAAGGTATCTTCATCTTCTTTAGAGAGAGCTCATACCCACAAGTTCTTTGCATAAATCGAACTTGTCTTTCGGTATCGTCTTGGTCAGCATATCTGCAGGATTTTCACTTGTGTGGATCTTTTTGACGTGAAATGATTCACTCTCCACTTCCTCACGAATCCAATGATATCTGACGTCGATGTGTTTTGTTCTTGCATGGTACATGGAGTTCTTGCTCAAGTCTATTGCACTTTGCTGTCACAATAGACAATATACTCCATCTGATTCAAACCAAGCTCTTGAAGAAATCGCTTTAGCCATATCATCTCCTTGCCGGCTTCAGTAGCCGCAATATACTCAGCTTCAGTTGTAGATAGTGCAACACACTTCTGCAACTTTGACTGCCATGATATAGCTCCCCCTGAAAAAGTAAACAAATATCCAGTAGTGGATTTTCTGTTATCAAGGTCACCTGCCATATCAGAATCTGTATAGCCTTTCAAGATTGGATTTGATGCTCCAAAACACAACATTCATCTGAGCTTCCTCTAAGATACCTGAGTATCCACTTCACAGCTTCCCAATGCTCTTTTCCCGGATTTTCGAGAAATCTGCTGACAACACCAACTGCGTGAGCAATATCAGGTCTAGTGCACACCATTGCATACATTAGACTTCCGACGACGGAGGAATATGGAACTTTGGCCATGTTCTCTTTTTCCTCCCTAGCTGTAGGACACATCTTCTTGCTCAACTTCATATGACCAGCAAGAGGTGTACTAACAGGCTTAGCATTCTTCATATTGAAGCGCTCCAGTACACGTTCAATGTACTTCTTCTGGGACAAATAAATCTTCCTTTTATCTCTAAGACGAGTAATTCTCATGCCCAAAATTTGCTTGGCATGACCCAAGTCTTTCATAGAAAAAGACTTACACAACTCTTTCTTCAGCTCGTCAATCTTGGAAGTATTCTTGCCCACAATCAACATATCATCCACATACAACAGGAGGATGATAAAATCATTGTCAGAAAATTTTTGTACAAATACGCAATGATCTGAAGAAGTCTTCTTATAGCCTTGCTCCCCCATAACAGATTCAAACTTCTTGTACCACTGTCTAGGAGCTTGTTTTAGGCCATAAAGACTCTTTTTGAGTTTGCACACAAAATTTTCTTTACCTTCTACTTTGAAGCCCTCAGGTTGTTCCATATAAATCTCTTCTTCTAGGTCACCGTGAAGGAAAGCCGTCTTCACATCCATCTGCTCAATCTCTAAATTAAGACTAGCAGCCAAACCTAGAACTGTGCGAATCGAGGACATTTTCACAACAGGAGAAAATATTTCGTCAAAGTCAATACCCTTCCTTTGACCGAATCCCTTAACAACCAATCTAGCTTTGTACCTGGGCTTCAAGTTGTGTTCTTCAACTTTAACTTTGAACACCCACTTGTTCTTCAAAGCTCTCATGCCCTTGGGCAATTTTACCAACTCATAAGTGTGGTTCTCATGCAAAGACTTCATCTCATCTTGCATGGCTTCAATCCATTGATCCTTGTGCTCATCTTCCATGGCCTCCTCATAACATTCAGGTTCTCCCCGTCAGTGAGTAACACATACTCATTGGATGAATAACGGGAGGAAGGAAACCGCTGTCTTGTGGACCTCCGAAGCGGAATATTTGATTCGTCCACAACTTCATGAGCAACAGGATCATCAATAACAATATCATTGTTATTATCAACATCAACATGTTGATTTGATACATGATTCTGGGCGTCACCATGATTATCAAGCCCAACAACATCATGCACACTTGTGTGAGGAACGTCATCATGATGAATTATACCATCAAAACTTGAAGATTCTACCTTCTCCGCTTTGTCAATATCTTCAATTGTTTGATTCTCCATGAAAATAATATCACGGCTTCTCACAAGTTTCTTTTCAATTGGATCATATAGCCTGTAACCAAATTCATCTAGGCCATATCCAATGAAGATGCATTGCCTTGTCTTGGCATCTAACTTTGACCTCTCATCTTTTGGCACATGTACAAAAGCTTTGCAACCAAATACTCTCAAATGGTCATAGGAAACATCCTTTCCATACCAAACACTATTTGGTACATCACTTTGCAAAGCAACAGCAGGAGATAGATTAATAACATGTGCAGCGGTCAATAAAGCCTCACCCCAAAATGAGTTCGGCAACTTTGCTTCAGAAAGCAAACATCTAACTCTTTCCATCAAGGTCCTGTTCATCCTCTCAGCCAAACCATTAAGCTGAGGAGTCTTGGGAGGAGTCTTCTGGTGTCTAATACCTTGATGCTTGCAGTATTCGTCAAATGGTCCACAATATTCACCACCATTATCAGTACGAATGCATTTCAGTTTCTTTCCAGTTTCTCTTTCAACTGAAGCCTGAAACTGCTTAAAGACACCTAACACTTGGTCTTTAGTCTTCAAGACATAGACCCAAAGTTTTCTCGAGCAATCATCAATGAAAGTGACAAAGTAGAGTGCACCACCTAATGTCTTTGTCTTCATTGGACCACATAAATCAGAGTGCACCAACTCAAGCAACTCTGTCTTTCTCGAAGGGGGTAGGACTTAAAGGAAACTCTATTTTGTTTACCAGCCAAGCAGTGCTCACACTTTTCTAATTTAGCACTTTGAAATTTGACAATAATTTCTTCTTGGCTAGAACATTAAGTCCTTTCTCGCTGATGTGGCTAAGCCTCTTGTGCCATAATGTTGAAGAGCTATCGCTCTCAACCGCATTCACCATATCAACACAAGCAGAGGCCGTAGTCCAGTATAGACCACGACGTTTGTTACCACGAGCCACAACCAAGGAACCCTTGATGAGCTTCCATTTTCCATCACCGTTGGTACTAACATATCCTTCATCATCTAAAACACCAACAGAAATTAGGTGCAGACGAACATCAGGAGCATGTTTCACATTGTTCAAAACTAGTTTAGTTCCAACACTAGTTTTCAAACAAATTGTACCAATACCAACCACCCTAGAAACAGTCTCATTACCCATACTCAAGTTCCAAAATCACCAGGAGTATAGGAAGAGAAAAAATCCTTCCTTGATGTCACATGAGATGCGGCACCAGTGTCCACAACCCAGCTTGACTCATCACAAGCAATATTTATCATATCCGCATCAAGGACAGTAACAAGATCTTCGGTGGTAACGGTGGCTAGGCAATTTTCATTGCCATCTTCTTTAGTTTCCTCTTTGTTTTTGTTCTCCCTCTTCAACTTCCTGCAGAACTTCTTCGTGTGCCCTTTCATACCACAATGATAGCACTCAATATCCTTAAGTCTGCCTCTGGATTTGCTCTATTTTGTTCTCTATTCTGAGAACCACGAGTTTTGTTTCTCCCCTGGGGCCAGTTATCAGGACATCCGACGAAGAGGAACCTTGAGTTTTTCTTCTCATCTCTTCGTTCAAGACACTACTCTTGGCGGAATCCATAGAGATCACACCATCCGGAGCAGAATTTGACAATGACGTTCTAAATGTTTCCCAAGAGTCTGGTAGGGAACCAAGTAGAAGCAAGCCTTGAATTTCTTCATCAAATTTGATGCCCATAGCAGATAATTGGTTCATGATCCCCTGAAAATTATTCAGATGGTCTGTCATCGGAGAACCATCATGATACTTCAAACTCAACATCTGCTTTATTAAGAACATTTTGTTGTTGCCAGTCTTCCGAGCATACAAACTTTCAAGATGCTCCCATAGGGTTCGAGCATGTGTTTCCCCAGAAATATGGTTCAACACATTATCGTCGACCCATTGCCTAATGAATCCACAAACCTGTCTGTGCAACAGATTCCACTCTTCATCTGTTTTATTATCAGGCTTTACAGTGGTAAATACTGGTTTGTAAAAATTCTTAACATAAAGCAGATCTTCCATTTTCCCCTTCCAAATGGCATAATTAACACCATTCAAAGTAACCATTCTACTTGTGTTGGCTTCCATTGTTTTCCCAAAAAATATAGTTATCGCAAATCAAAGTAAATCTTTTCTGATGTGGAAGTTCAGACTGTGCTGCAACCACAGAGCATACTCAGATAAAACCTTGGCTCTGATACCAGTTTGTTGGGAAAACGCGGACAAGCACAAAATATATATGGTAAAAAGTAATGGAAATAAAATGGGAAAATAACGACACCAAGAATTTTACGTGGAAACCCTTCTGAATAAGGGAAAAAACCACGGCCAAGAGGAGCAACTGATATTACTATAGTAAGGAATTTTACACTGTGTAGTCACGAATACAATACTCAAAGTGACTACTACACACTCAAAAGAACAACACTCTTTTGGTTTCCGTCTTACTAAAATATCGCTCACACTCTATTTTTCTTCACAGACTATTTTCTTGTATAGTCTATGGAATACCTCACTTTGCTCTCAAAATGGTTTTTCTCTCTAACTTGGTGTGTTCTACAAATGAGCAAGAATGCTCTATTTATAGAAGGATAAAACCATGCCTATGTCACTAATGACATATACAAATATAGCAAAGTCAAAAATGGTTGCAAATCTTACCAATTTGCCAACCACCAAATCTTTGATTTTCAACTCCAATTACTATTCCTTCTTAACAATTGCTTGTAGTAATTGAATAGCTAAAGTTGACCAAAAAATGGGATGGACTCAATAGTTTGGTGGTTGTTCTTTGTCGAAGATGGGTTGATTGTTGGGAAAGACGAGGGGATGACGTTATGGAGGTAGGTTTGTGGTGGTGATGGATTGATTGTTCTTCACCGAAGAAGACAAAGAGAATTGTGATATAAAATCAAATGACTATTTTTTCTTGTCAGATTAGAGATAAAAATGGGTAGGATTTAGATTGGAAGAAGATATGATTATTAGATACTTTTAATAATTAGTTAGGGATTAATTAATGTATAATAGAGTTAACAAAAAAAAGTTAATTAATAAAGAATAAAATAAAAAAAATATAAAAAATTATAATTTCTAACGTGGTGCTGGTGTGGTGTTGAGGTGACATCGAGTGTAGTATACCACATCCTGTGAGAGTGGTGTTATGAGTCTCAAGGTGGTATTAAATTCACTTGCAAATAGTAAGGGTGTGTAATAGATCGTCATAATAGTTGAAGAGTGAAACTGACTTTTCGATACAAGTTTGAAGGGGAATTTATGTTTATTCCCTTAGGTATAATAAACAAACCTACATATCAATTCAAAGTTAAATTTTCATAATTCTCTGTATTTCTTCGTTATATTTTATATCCCCTTAGTTAAAAGGTAAATTCAGGATTTGAAGTATTTAGATTTTGAAGTTCATTATATATGCATATTGAGTGAATTTTCTTAACACATATATATATATATATATATATATATATGGTTTGGATCACCAAAGTTGTTCCGAATCTGTACTTCACATGCTAGCTCCACCTCTGTCCTTAACGAAAATCCTGATTTAGCCACTAATCACAATGAGGATTAGTTTTCCCACTAAATAGTTATCGATTAACGTAACTGGTGTTAAAAATAAATAATAATTATTATAATGGTATACTATTATTGACCACTCAAATAATAATAATGGATATATTATGTTATTATTATCTCACAAGATAAAAACAAGTTTTATGACATAATCACATACCTTATTTTCTTTGTATTATTATCCTATGACATTTCAAGATTTATACACCTTTCAAAAACAACTTTTTCTTGGAAGATCATAAAAAAAATTCAAGTCTTATCAAATTTCATAGACATTAGGGAGGATCCGACAGAAGTACGAAATTTCTATATTTTCACTAACATGTGTAGCAACATACAACAAGATGAAGTAGCTATAGTTATGGTTCCATTTCCAGCACAAGGCCATCTCAATCAACTTCTTCAACTATCCTGTTTAATCTCATCATCATATGATCTTCCTGTCTATTATATTGGCTCAGCTATACATAATCGTCAAGCTCGTGTTCGAGCCAACGCCTTAAATCCATCAGACATAGCCAAAATCCATTTCCATGACATCCCAACTCCTGAATTTGCCTCACCACCACCTGACTTTAATGCCTTGACCAAATTCCCATCACAACTTCAGCCATTATGGGATGCTTCTTCGCGAGTCCATTGCTTCCTTCTTACGCGATATTTCCTCAAAAGCAAGACGAGTCGTTGTTGTTCATGATTCTTTAATGTCTTATAATGTTCAGGATGTTTCGTCCTTGCATAACGCGGAATCATATGTATTTAATTGCATTTCAGTGTTCACTTTGTACTGTTTGATATCATTGTCTATGGGAATGCATGTTCAACTTGAAGAGGAATTGCTTAAAAAGTTACCTTCCATTGAAGGAACTTTGACAGATAAAATCAAGAATCTTGGAGCTTCTCAGAGACCATATATGGATATTAGATCAGGTGATATTCATAATACAAGTAAAGTAATCGAAGGCGAGTTTCTTGATTTGCTTGTACAAGTAGCAAGTAAACAGGAGAAGAAACAATGGGCAATTGGACCAATTTTGCCTATTAAACTAGATTGTGTCTCGAATAAGAACGATATGTGTCTCGAGTGGCTAAACAAACAACCGCCAAGATCAGTTCTATATGTATCTTTCGGAACAACAACTTCATTTTCTGATAGGGAAATTAAGGAGCTTGCGATGGGATTAGAGCAGAGCAAACAGAGGTTTTTATGGGTGTTGAGAGATGCTGATAGAGGTGATATCTTTACCGGAGAAGCTAGAAGACTTGAGTTGCCGGAAGGATTTGAGGAAAGAGTAAAAGAGGTTGGGTTAGTTGTGAGAGAATGGGCACCACAGCCAGAAATCTTGGCTCATTCGTCCACGGGGGGTTTCATGAGTCATTGCGGATGGAATTCTTGCATTGAGAGTATTACTATGGGAGTGCCAATAGCTGCTTGGCCTATGCATTCTGACCAACCAAAAAATGGTTTCTTGGTTACGGAAATGTTGAAAGTAGGCCTGATTGTGAGGGAGTGGGAGAAACGCGAGGAGCTGGTGAGTGCATCCACTATTAAGACTGTTGTGCGGAAGTTGATGGCCTCAGAAGAAGGTGATGCAATTAGGAAAAGAGCAGAAGAATTGGGAGAAACAGTAAGGCGGTCCACAGAGAAAGGGGGTGCTTCTCGAATGGAGTTGGATTAGCTGTTTGTGTTGGGAAAACGCGGACAAGCACAAAAATATATATGATAAAAACCAAAATTTTACGTGGAAACCCTTCTGAATAAGGGGAAAAACACGGGCCAAGAGGAGCAATTGATATTACTATAGTAAGGAATTTTACACTGTGTAGTCACGAATACAATACTCAAATGACTACTACACACTCAAAAGGAACACCACTCTTTGGTTTCCGTCTTACTAAATATCACTCACACTCTATTTTTCTTCACAGACTATTTTCTTTTATAGTCTATGGAATACCTCACTTTGCTCTCAAAATGGTTTTTTCTCTCTAACTTGGTGTGTTCTACAAATGAGCAAGAATGCTCTATTTATAGAAGGATAAAACCATGCCTATGTCACTAATGACATATACAAAATATAGCAAAGTCAAAAATGGTTGCAAATCTTACCATTTGCCAACCACCAAATCTTTGATTTTCAACTCCAATTACTATTCCTTTTTAACAATTGCTTGTAGTAATTGAATAGCTAAAGTTGACAAAAAAGGGATGGACTCAACAAATCTCCCCCTCCAGTCCCATTTACTGGAAGAAGGTATCTTCATCTTCTTTAGAGAGAGCTCATACCCACAAGTTCTTTGCAATAAATTGAACTTGTCTTTCGGTATCGTCTTGGTCAGCATATCTGCAAGATTTTCACTTGTGTGGATCTTTTTGACGTGAAATGATTCACTCTCCACTTTCTCACGAATTCAATGATATCTGACGTCGATGTGTTTTGTTCTTGCATGGTACATGGAGTTCTTGCTCAAGTCTATTGCACTTTGACTGTCACAATAGACAATATACTCCATCTGATTCAAACCAGCTCTTGAAGAAATTGCTTTAGCCATATCATCTCCTTGCCGGCTTCAGTAGCCGCAATATACTCAGCTTCAGTTGTAGATAGTGCAACACACTTCTGCAACTTTAACTGCCATGATATAGCTCCCCCTGAAAAAGTAAACAAATATCCAGTAGTGGATTTTCTGTTATCAAGGTCACCTGCCATATCAGAATCTGTATAGCCTTTCAAGATTGGATTTGATGCTCCAAAACACAAATTCATCTGAGCTTCCTCTAAAGATACCTGAGTATCCACTTCACAGCTTCCCAATGCTCTTTTCCCGGATTTTCGAGAAATCTGCTGACAACACCAACTGCGTGAGCAATATCAGGTCTAGTGCACACCATTGTATACATTAGACTTCTGACGATGGAGGAATATGGACTTTGGCCATGTTCTCTTTTTCCTCCCTAGCTGTAGGACACATCTTCTTGCTCACTTCATATGACCAGCAAGAGGTATACTAACAGGCTTGCATTCTTCATATTGAAGCGCTCCAGTACACGTTCAATGTACTTCTTCTGAGACAAATAAATCTTCCTTTTATCTCTAAGACGAGTAATTCTCATGCCAAAATTGCTTGGCATGACCCAAGTCTTTCATAGAAAAAGACTTACACAACTCTTTTCTTCAGCTCGTCAATCTTGGAAGTATTCTTGCCCACAATCAACATATCATCCACATACAACAGGAGGATGATAAAATCATTGTCAGAAATTTTTTTGTAAAATACGCAATGATCTGAAGAAGTCTTCTTATAGCCTTGCTCCCCATAACAGATTCAACTTCTTGTACAACTGTCTAGGAGCTTGTTTTAGGCCATAAAGACTCTTTTTGAGTTTGCACACAAAATTTTCTTTACCTTTACTTTGAAGCCCTCAGGTTGTTCCATATAAATTTCTTCTTCTAGGTCACCGTGAAGGAAAGCCGTCTTCACATCCATCTGCTCAATCTCTAAATTAAGACTAGCAGCCAAACCTAAAACTGTGCGAATCGAGGACATTTTCACAACAGGAGAAAATATTTCGTCAAAGTCAATACCTTTCCTTTGACCGAATCCCTTAACAACCAATCTAGCTTTGTACCTGGGCTTCAAGTTGTGTTCTTCAACTTTAACTTTGACACCCACTTGTTTTTCAAAGCCTCATGCCCTTGGCAATTTTACCAACTCATAAGTGTGGTTCTCATGCAAAGACTTCATCTCATCTTGCATGGCTTCAATCCATTGATCCTTGTGCTCATCTTCCATGGCCTCCTCATAACATTCAGGTTCTCCCCGTCAGTGAGTAACACATACTCATTGGATGAATAAAGGGAGGAAGGAAACCGCTGTCTTGTGGACCTCCGAAGCGGAATATTTGATTCGTCCACAACTTCATGGCAACAGGATCATCAATAACAATATCATTGTTATTATCAACATCAACATGTTGATTTTGATACATGATTCTGGGCGTCACCATGATTATCAAGCCCAACAACATCATGCACACTTGTGTGAGGAACGTCACATGATGAATTATACCATTAAAACTTGAAGATTCTACCTTCTCCGCTTTGTCAATATATTCAATTGTTTGATTCTCCATGAAAATAATATCATGGCTTCTCATAAGTTTCTTTTCAATTGGATCATATAGCCTGTAACCAAATTCATCTAGGCCATATCCAATGAAGATACATTGCCTTGTCTTGGCATCTAACTTTGACCTCTCATCTTTTGGCACATGTACAAAAGCTTTGCAACCAAATACTTTCAAATGGTCATAGGAAACATCATTTTCATACCAAACACTATTTGGTACATCACTTTGCAAATCAACAGCAGGAGATAGATTAATAACATGTGCAGCGGTCAATAAAGCCTCACCCCAAAATGAGTTCGGCAACTTTGCTTCAGAAAAACATCTAACTCTTTCCCATCAAGGTCCTGTTCATCCTCTCAGCCAACCATTAGAGCTGAGGAGTCTTGGGAGGAGTCTTCTGGTGTCTAATACCTTGATGCTTGCAGTATTCGTCAAATGGTCCACAATATTCACCACCATTATCAGTACGAATGCATTTCAGTTTTCTTTCCAGTTTCTCTTTCAACTGAAGCCTGAAACTGCTTAAAGACACCTAACACTTGGTCTTTAGTCTTCAAGACATAGACCAAAGTTTTCTCGAGCAATCATCAATGAAAGTGACAAAGTAGAGTGCACCACCTAATGTCTTTGTCTTCATTGGACCACATAAATCAGAGTGCACCAACTCAAGCAACTTCTCGAAGGGGGATAGGACTTAAAGGAAACTCTATTTTGTTTACCAGCCAAGCATTGTCACACTTTTCTAATTTAGCACTTTGGAAATTTGACAATAATTTCTTCTTGGCTAGAACATTAAGTCCTTTCTCGCTGATGTGGCTAAGCCTCTTGTGCCATAATATTGAAGAGCTATCGCTCTCAACCGCATTCACATATCAACACAAGCAGAGGCCGTAGTCCAGTATAGACCACGACGTTTGTTACCACGAGCCACACAAGGAACCCTTGATGAGCTTCCATTTTCCATCACTGTTGGTACTAACATATCCTTCATCATCTAAAACACCAACAGAAATTAGGTGCAGACGAACATTAGAAGCATGTTTCACATTGTTCAAACTAGTTTAGTTCCATACTAGTTTTCAAACAATTGTACCAATACCAACCACCCTAGAAACAGTCTCATTACCCATACTCAAGGTTCCAAAATCAGCAGGAGTATAGGAAGAGAAAAATCCTTCCTTGATGTCACATGAGATGCGGCACCAGTGTCCACAACCCAGCTTGACTCATCACAAGCAATATTTATCATATCCGCATCAAGGACAGTAACAGATCTTCGGTGGTAACGGTGGCTAGGCAATTTTCATTGCATCTTCTTTAGTTCCTCTTTGTTTTTGTTCTCCCTCTTCAACTTCCTGCAGAACTTCTTCGTGTGCCCTTTCATACCACAATGATAGCACTCAATATCCTTAAGTCTGCCTCTGGATTTGCCTCCTATTTGTTCTCTATTCTGAGAACCACGAGTTTTGTTTCTCTCCCTGGGGCCAGTTATCAGGCCATCCGACGAAGAGGAACCTTGAGTTTTTCTTCTCATCTCTTCGTTCAAGACACTACTCTTGGCGGAATCCATAAAGATCACACCATCCGGAGAAGAATTTGACAATGACGTTCTAAAATGTTTTCCAAGAGTCTGGTAGGGAACCAAGTAGAAGCAAGCCTTGAATTTCTTCATTAATTTGATGCCCATTAGCAGATAATTGGTTCATGATCCCTGAAAATTATTCAGATGGTCTGTCATCGGAGAACCATCATGATACTTCAAACTCAACATCTGCTTTATTAAGAACATTTTGTTGTTGCCAGTCTTCCGAGCATACAACATTCAAGATGCTCCATAGGGTTCGAGCATGTGTTTCCCAGAAATATGGTTCAACACATTATCGTCGACCCATTGCCTAATGAATCCACAAACCTGTCTGTGCAACAGATTCCACTCTTCATCTGTTTTGTTATCAGGCTTTACAGTGGTAAATACTGGTTTGTAAAAATTCTTAACATAAAGCAGATCTTCCATTTTCCCCTTCCAAATGGCACAATTAACACCATTCAAAGTAACCATTCTACTTGTGTTGGCTTCCATTGTTTTCCCAAAAAAATATAGTTATCGCAAATCAAAGTAAATCTTTTCTGATGTGGAAGTTCAGACTGTGCTGCAATCACAGAGCATACTCAGATAAAACCTTGGCTCTGATACCAGTTTGTTGGGAAAACGCGGACAAGCACAAAAATATATATGATAAACGTAATGGAAATAAAATGGAAAAATAACGACACCAAGAATTTTACGTGGAAATCCTTCTGAATAAGGGAAAAAACCACGGGCCAAGAGGAGCAATTGATATTACTATAGTAAGGAATTTTACACTGTGTAGTCACGAATACAATACTCAAAGTGACTACTACCCACCCAAAAGGAACAACACTCTTTTGGTTTCCGTCTTATTAAAATATCGCTCACACTCTATTTTTCTTCACAGACTATTTTCTTGTATAGTCTAGGGAATACCTCACTTTGCCTCAAAATGGTTTTTCTCTCTAACTTGGTGTGTTCTACAAATGAGCAAGAATGCTCTATTTATAGAAGGATAAAACCATGCCTATGTCACTAATGACATATACAAATATAGCAAAGTCAAAAATGGTTGCAAATCTTACCAATTTGCCAACCACCAAATCTTTGATTTTCAACTCCAATTACTATCTCCTTCTTAACAATTGCTTGTAGTAATTGAATAGCTAAAGTTGACCAAAAAATGGGATGGACTCAATAGTGAATGTATCAAAATGTTCTTTAATCTTGTTATCATAAATATGTCACGTGGAAACTGAAATTAAAGAATTCCTAAAAAAGAAAGAAGCGTTTTTTTTTAAAAAAAAAAACTTAAAAGGAAATTAAGACAAACAAATTGAAACGGAAAGAGTATCTAAAAATTGGCACGTCATGTTGAACATGTTACATCAGATATGTTGAAAACACTGTAAGAACTTTGATGGATTCAACAGATGAGGAAAATAGCACAAAATTTGAGCAATGCTATAGTGAAATTTTCGTTACAAAGAAGTCTCACTATACTACAATTGAGTCTATGCATTGACAGCATAAAAAAATAGGCATAAGTCATAAATATGCCCTTTAACCTGGCTTTAGCTGATATTTATGTCCTCCAATTTTCGGTGTACACAAGTAGACACTTGAACTTATATAGAATTGAACAAGAACGTCTTATGTGGCATAATACACATAGGACGGCACATAGGACACAAAATTGTCATGTAGGACACCACGTTGGATGAATATGTCTATTTATGCAATTTTATACAAGTTTAAATATCTATTTGTGCATACTCAAAGTTTGGGGCATAAATATAAATTGAAATCAAATTAAAAGACAGTATTTATGTATTATGTCAAAATATATACTCAAATTAGGTCACATTATTTGGTAGGAGTTGATATAACATGCTAAATTACACTAATTGTGAAACACTCATTATATCATTTAAGTATTTAGTCTTAAAACTTTAACTCCATTGCAGATAAAGTTGTTTTTTTTCCCTTTTTTATATGCATACACATTTTGTTTCTTTCTTCTTAACTTTTGTGCTTGTCTCTTTTCTTTTGGACAGCAAGCCAAGTCATTTGACGTGAACTTTCTTGCATTTGTACAAAACTCCAAAGCTCTTTAACAAACAAGGTTTTGGTTTAGCGGTAAGAGCGTAATTTGAAATTTATAGGTTAGGCACAAGCTACAATTTCAAACCTTATCATAGATAAAAGACAAATATTTAAGTGAAAAAGGATAGTGGAATGAATCAATATAATCCACCGAATTTCAAACTGTATCCCACTAGTACTTACGAATTTATCGCTTATAACAAACAAAACAAAAAATATACGTACTACTTTTGAGTGAATGACATGTGAGCAATAAAATTGGAATGACACAGAAAAGGTTCGCATGTGCTCACGAATAAACAAATGATCGATTTTTATTTATTTATTTTAAAAAAAGGATGTAGACGTGTATGGGGTCCATATAACTGACTTTAGATAGTAAAACACGAGACTATTTTTGTTATTTCTAATTTTTCTTGAGAGTAACAAAATCAAGAATGGTGATAAAGACATATGAAAACGATGGATTAAGACATGCATTAGTTGGGAAAAATTATGATTAGGTATAAGGGAAAACGCATAAATTGCTCCTTCAATTTGTACTGAAAAATCAGTTACACGTTTTAATTATTATGACGACATATTACATATTTATTCTTGTTCAAAGCGTAATTAATATCACCCCAAATCTGACATGAAAATAAAATTAAAAATTAAAATAAATTAAACACGTTTGAGTTGAAAATAAAGTTAAAAAAAAGTAATTATATAACCCGCTATATTTTCTCATTTTTCATGTTCTTCTTCTCTTATTTTCCTTTCGAATTTTTCTTTTCACTTTTTTTTAAGTAAAATTTTACAATTTGTCGCTCAACTTGGATGTTTGTGATGACTTAGGTAGCTATTTGGTGGTTGTTCTTTGTCAAAGATGGGTTGATTGTTGGGAAAGACGAGGGGATGACGTTATGGAGGTAGGTTTGTGGTGGTGATGGGTTGATTGTTCTTCGCCGGAGAAGACAAAGAGAATTGTGATATAAAATCAAATGACTATTTTTTCTTGTCAGATTAGAGATAAAAATGGGTAGAATTTAGATTGGAAGAAGATATGATCATTAGAGACTTTTAATAATTAGTTAGGGATTAATTAATGTATAATAGAGTTAACAAAAAAAGTTAATTAATAAAGAAAATAAAATAAAAAGAATATAAAAAATTATAATATCTAACGTGGTGCTGGTGTGGTGTTGAGGTGACATCGAGTGTAATACACCACATCCTGTGAGAATGGTGTTATGAGTCTCAAGGTGGTATTAAATTCACTTTCAAATAGTAAGGGTGTGTAATAGGTCGTCATAATAGTTGAAGAGTGAAACTGACTTTTCGATACAAGTTTGAAGGGAAATTTATGTTTATTCCCTTAGGTATAATAAACAAACCTACATATCAATTCAAAGTTAAATTTTCATAATTCTCTCTATTTTCTTCGTTATATTTTATATCCCCTTAGTTAAAAGGTAAATTCAGGATTTGAAGTATTTAGATTTTGAAGTTCATTATATATACATATTGAGTGAATTTTCTCAACATATATATATAATATATATATATATATATATATATATATATATATATATATATATATATATATTATATATATTATATGTTTGGATCACCAAAGTTGTTCCGAATCTGTACTTCACATGCTAGCTCAACCTCTGCCGTTAAAGAAAATCCTGATTTAGCCACTAATCACAATGAGGATTAGTTTTCCACTAAATAGTTATCTATTGTTATCGATTAACGTAACTGGTGTTAAAAATAAATGCTCCCTCAGTTTAAAAAGAATGTCCTATTTCCTTTTTAGTTTGTTTAAAAAAGAATGACCCCTTTCCTTTTTTGGCAACACTTTAACTTTAATTTTCCACGTGGCATGTTTAAGACCACAAGATTAAAGGACATTTTGGTACATTTTACATAACTTTAATTTAGAACCACAAGATTAATAAGTCTTCTTTCTTTTCTTAAACTCCGTTTCAAGTCAAACTAGACCATTTTTTTTGAAACGGAGGGAGTAATATCTATTATAATGGTATACTATTATTGCACCACTCAAATAATAATAATGGATATATTATGTTATTATTATCTCACAAGATAAAAACAAGTTTTATGACATAATCACATACCTTATTTTCTTTGTATTATTATTATCCTATGACATTTCCAGATTTATACACCTTTCAAAAACAACTTTTTCTTGGAAGATCATAACAAAAATTCAAGTCTTATCAAGTTTCATAGACATTAGGGAGGATCTGATAGAAGTACGAAATTTCGATATTTTCACTAACATGTGTAGCAACATACAACAAGATGAAGTAGCTATAGTTATGGTTCCATTTCCAGCACAAGGCCATCTCAATCAACTTCTTCAACTATCCTGTTTAATCTCATCATCATATGATCTTCCTGTCTATTATATTGGCTCAGCTATACATAATCGTCAAGCTCGTGTTCGAGCCAACGCCTTAAATCCATCAGACATAGCCAAAATCCATTTCCATGACATCCCAACTCCTGAATTTGCCTCACCACCACCTGACTTTAATGCCTTGACCAAATTCCCATCACAACTTCAGCCATTATGGGATGCTTCTTCGCGAGTCCATTGCTTCCTTCTTACGCGATATTTCCTCAAAAGCAAGACGAGTCGTTGTTGTTCATGATTCTTTAATGTCTTATAATGTTCAGGATGTTTCGTCCTTGCATAACGCGGAATCATATGTATTTAATTGCATTTCAGTGTTCACTTTGTACTGTTTGATATCATTGTCTATGGGAATGCATGTTCAACTTGAAGAGGAATTGCTTAAAAAGTTACCTTCCATTGAAGGAACTTTGACAGATAAAATCAAGAATCTTGGAGCTTCTCAGAGACCATATATGGATATTAGATCAGGTGATATTCATAATACAAGTAAAGTAATCGAAGGCGATTTTCTTGATTTGCTTGAACAAGTAGCAAGTATACAGGAGAAGAAACAATGGGCAATTGGACCAATTTTGCCTATTAAACTAGATTGTGTCTCGAATAAGAACGATATGTGTCTCGAGTGGCTAAACAAACAACCGCCAAGATCAGTTCTATATGTATCTTTCGGAACAACAACTTCATTTTCTGATAGGGAAATTAAGGAGCTTGCGATGGGATTAGAGCAGAGCAAACAGAGGTTTTTATGGGTGTTGAGAGATGCTGATAGAGGTGATATCTTTACCGGAGAAGCTAGAAGACTTGAGTTGCCGGAAGGATTTGAGGAAAGAGTAAAAGAGGTTGGGTTAGTTGTGAGAGAATGGGCACCACAGCCAGAAATCTTGGCTCATTCGTCCACGGGGGGTTTCATGAGTCATTGCGGATGGAATTCTTGCATTGAGAGTATTACTATGGGAGTGCCAATAGCTGCTTGGCCTATGCATTCTGACCAACCAAAAAATGGTTTCTTGGTTACGGAAATGTTGAAAGTAGGCCTGATTGTGAGGGAGTGGGAGAAACGCGAGGAGCTGGTGAGTGCATCCACTATTGAGAATGTTGTGAGGAAGTTGATGGCATCAGAAGAAGGTGATGCAATTAGGAAAAGAGCAGAAGAATTGGGAGAAACAGTAAGGCGGTCCACAGAGAAAGGGGGTGCTTCTCGAATGGAGTTGGATTCTTTCATCGCGTATATCACAAGATAGACTTGATTTTTATGGATCTTAGTAACATGATTGCTATTTATGTATTTCTCTTTTAACAGATAATTAATCTGTTTTTAACATGAAAAAATGGTTGCCTATATGCTTTGCAATATCTGTTTTACAAACTCAGGTATGGTGAACTTTTCGATTCATTAAATGTATCCATTTCCGCTGCATTGACATGCTAAATACTACTACTGGAGTGAATCAAGGGATCGTGTCCTTTGGAGCTCTTGTAGCAGCTTGGACAATACATTCAGATCAGCCAAGGAATTCTCAACTTGTAACAAAGTACATGAAAATTGGACTAATTGTTAGGCCATGGACGCGTTATGATGAACTTGTAACATCAGAGATAGTTGAAAATGCTGTGAGAACATTGATGGCTTCATCAGAGGGAGATGAGATGAGGAAAAGAGCTGCAGTTTTGAGCAATGCTATCAAAAAGTCGACCGATGGGGGCATGAACCGCGCTGAGATGGATTCTTTAATCGCCCACATTACTCGTTGAAATAATAAGAATTTATGCAAGAATTCAACTATAGATTTTATAGGAATAACTTGTGTTTTATTTATGTGTGACTGAAAAAGAAGAGACTACAAGAATTGCATAGAAATAGCTATAGAGTATTACATGCATAGAAGCGCGGTTTCTATTGCCATTATAATATGTAAATTGGAAATATATCAACCTTCAATGAATTTCACAGACTCCTGGACAATCTTACATCGGATTCAACGAGTAATGTGGGCGATGAAAGAATCCATCTCAGCGCGGTTCATGCCCCCATCGGTCGACTTTTTGATAGCATTGCTCAAAACTGCAGCTCTTTTCCTCATCTCATCTCCCTCTGATGAAGCCATCAATGTTCTCACAGCATTTTCAACCATCTCTGATGTAACCACTTCATCACGACACGCCCATGGCCTAACAATTAGTCCAATTTTCAAGTACTTTGTTACAAGTTGAGAATTCCTTGGCTGATCTGAATGCATTGGCCATGCTGCTATAGGAACTCCAAGGGACATACTCTCCATACACGAATTCCATCCGCAATGACTCATAAAACCGCCAGTTGAACTATGTGCTAAAATTTCCAATTGTGGTGCCCAATCTCTTATTATAATCCCTCTTTCTTTTATTCTCTCTTCATATCCTTCAGGCAATTGTGCTTTTCTAACTTCACTTGTAAAAACATCTCCTTTGTCAGCATCTCGGAGCACCCAAACAAACTTCTGGCAACTCTTCTCTAGTCCAATCGCGATCACTTTGATTTCTTCATCACACAATGAAGTAGTCGTGCCAAATGACACGAAAATAACTGAGTCGCGCTCTTGTTTGTCAAGCCAATGAAGGGATTCGTGGCGTTTGTTCGAGTCTTTGCTCTTCTCTTGTGGCACCATGGGGTTGAATGGACCTATAGCCCATTGCTTCATACCATCATATTCTTTGGCCATTAAATCAAGGTACAAACTTTCAATCACTCTTGATGAATTGTACAGTTCACCACTACGGTTCCTCCCATCAGATTGTTCTTGTATCTTCATAAATTCCCAAAACTCTGGAGGAAAAGAATCTCCAACTGTTGGAATATCTTCGTAATTTTCAGTTCCGGGATGGAAAGGCTTTCCTTTGAGTTCCCAATGGTATGAATATGACATGAAAGCTGAAGTACTATTGAAACAGTAGCACTCTATGTTTGGTATTAGTGGCAAATCTTGAACTACAAATTTCATCAAACTGTCAAAAATGACAACAACTTTGCGATGATTCGCGCTTAGAAGTTCATGTACTAGCGAGCAAACTGGATCACGTAAATGCAATGTGGCGTAAAATGAAGGAATTAGCTGGTGTGGAAACTTGAAAGAAGCATTAGGATTAGGCAGGGGAGTTTCAAAAGAAGGTGTTTGATGAAATTCATGGAAATGGATATTTGTTATGGTGAGTGGATCAAAGCCATGAGCTCTAATTTTTGCTTGTTGAATGTGTGATGCGATTCCAATGTAATGGACTTGGATATTGTACATGGAAATGAGCGTAGAGAGGTGGAGGAGTTGGTTGAGATGGCCTTGTGCTGGAAGTGGCACCATGACCACAGCCAACCGGGCATCGTCTTGCAGTGGCGGAGCCAGGAATTTCACTACAGTGTGATTTTCCAGCAAAGGGTGTCCAACTGATCCTCCTCCTTTGACGTCATCTTGCATAGCTACCCGAGCATTGTCTAGCAGTAGTGGAGTCAGGAGTTTCACTACATTGTGATTTTTTGGCATAGGGTTTTCAACTGACCCTCCTTTACCACCAACATCTTGCACAATATTTTGGCCAACTGACCCCCCTTGGTCAACTATAGTTCCTTCCTCAATGTTTTTGGGACCATTTTGGCCAACTAACCACCCTTCGTCTACTGTAGTTCCGCCCCTGGTTGCTTCTTGCACAATATTTTGGCCATGTGTACTTTTAGAGGTAATCTTTTCAGCCATTGAGCTATTTTAGAATAAAGATCTCTAGTACTACACAAAAATATTTTTTTTGAATGAATAAAAAAAAGATAAACTTTGATATAGAAACAAACAGAGGAGAGAAAATAAAAAGATATTTTACCATCATATATATTCATGCAAGTTGCAAATGGACACATAACTAATCACAAGAAACATACCTAATGGACAAGAAATAAACGTGACTAATTAAGTAAGACTAATTTTGTTTTCACGAAAGGTTCTCAGCCACACCTTCCATAAAGTCATGAATGGACGATTCGGTATTCAGGTCAATATTTTCAAGTTTAATTTTGATATCAACAAAAAAAGATATTAAACGTGAAATTTCGAAAGTTAGGTTTGATTTAATTTTAGGTTAATGTCCACCTATAAATAGAGGAGTGGTGCAAATTTTGAAAAACGCATAATACACAAATATGCCCTTTTAACTTGGCTTCAAATCACATTTATGCCCTTCAACTTTGATTGTGCACAAGTAGACACTTAAACTTGTATAAAGTTGAACAAATAGACACACATGTCCTACATGACATCCTACATGTCATCCTACATGTCATTTTTGTCCTACGTGTATTGTGACATGTAGGACTTGTGTGTTTACTTGTTTTACTTTACACGTTTAAGTGCCTACTTGTGCATATCCAAAGTTGGAGGACACAAACGTAAAATGAAGCCAAGTTAAAGGGCACATTTATGTATATGCCTTTAGAAAATAACATAAATATATATATATATATATATATATATATAAATTTATTCTAGTTGTACGATGTATTATTCATTTCGCTCATATGAAAATGAAAGACTTATTTAAAAATATATTAGCTTTAACAAAATTATCATGAATGGATTTTTTTTTAAAAATAAAATAAAATAAAAACTAGCTAAAAAGACTTGTAGCAATATCTAATTAAAATTGAGTTTTGTTACTAACATAGTATAGATTTTATCTTTTCAATAGAAATCATTTCAAAGAATGTTCATTTATTCCCTTCTTTAAATGTTGAACGCACTGTTTATTAAATATTATTTTTATTATTGCCTGAAACAATTTGATATATGTGTTAGTGAGATGTAATAAATATAGTCGATACAGTAATTAAAGTATGTGTAAGCTGACTAGAACGACATTGTGTTATAAAAAGTAAGTGATAATAAACTATTGTACATATTTTTTTCTAGAACCTATAGGACCATCAGTCCCCTTTATTATAATGTGTGGCTCATAAACGTGCCGATAAATTGTTTCTGTAGTGAGTAGTAGGGTGTACAATTTCGGTTTAACCAATAAATTGAACCCAAAAAATGTTGTTGCTATTGGTTATTGGGGTTAATGGTTTTGTAAATTATGTTACTCGACTATCAGTTCACTTTTTGTTAAGGACCACTAGTTGATTAATCAAAAATTAATAACGAATACTTTATTGATTTGATTATTCATTTAGCATATTTACAAATCAAATGGAAGAATGATTTGATTAAATGTTTCACTACTAAAGATTGATTATTGATTATGAAGTTAAATGTTAAAATGTCGCAAGGAAAATAATTTTCGTCCACAATAACAAAAAATATCCTACTTTCAAGGAAAATATTTTTCATCTCTAAAAGTCAAACATCAGAAAATGACTATCTCACGAAAAATAGTTATTTGAAAATATTTCGGGGCTAGTTTCAAATAGGGCAAACTATATAAATTTCACTAGTTTAGATCCTTATTATTAGGAATCCCAGTAGTTTTTTTAAATTACTTTCTATTCATGATAATTTTGTTAACGGAAAAGGGTCAAAAATACCCCTGAACTACAAAAAAATATCTTAAAATACCCTCGTACATCTTTTGGTCCAAAAATACCCTTCTATTCATCTTTTTGGTCTAAACTTACCCTTTCATCCACTTTTTTGCTCACTTATACCCTTGCAACTAACAATCCTTTTTTTTTTTTTAAAAAAAGTTCTTATGTGTCATTTTCTTATTGAATGAAATAAAATCCATCTCTATTAATTTTTCCCCATAATTTATCCAAATCAAAACATTTTTTTTTTTTGGAAAAAAAGAAATTACTAGATTTAAAAAATATATATTTTTGGATCTTGAAAATATATGTTGTTTTGATTTGGATAAATTATGGGGAAAAAATAATAGATGTGGATTTTTATTTCATCCAATAAGAAAATGTCACATAATAATATTTTTTTTAAAAAAAAAGAGAGGATTGTTAGTTGCAAGGGTATAAGTGAGCAAAAATGTGGATGGAAGGGTAATTTTAGACCAAAAAGATGAATAGCAGGGTATTTTTAGACCAAAAGATGGATGGAAGGTATTTTTAGATATTTTTTGTAGTTCAGGGATATTTTTGACTCTTTTCCGTTTTGTTAAAGCTAATATATTATTAAACAAGTCTTTCTTTTTTATGAGCGAAATAAATAATGCATCGTACAAATAGTATGAATTTATATATATTCATATTATTTTCAAACCTTGCACCACTACTCTATTTATAGGTGGACATAAAAATTAATCTAACTTTCAAAATTTCACGTCTAATATCTTTTTTTTGTTGATATCAAAATCAAATTTTAAAATACGAAACTGAATATCAAACGTCCATTCATGACTTTATGGGAGGTGTGGCTGAGAACCTTCCGTGAAAACAAAATTTGTCTTACTTAACTAGTCACATTTATTTCTTGTCCATTAGCTATGTTTCTTGTCATTAGTTGTACACCATTTGCAACTTGCATGAATATATATGATAGTAAAATATCTTTTTATTTTATTGTTCTATATCAAAGTTTATCTTTTTTTGATTCATTTAAATATATTTTTTTGAGTAGTACTAGAGATCTTTATTCTAAAATAGCTCAATGGCTGAAAAAGTTACCTCAAAAAGTACACATGACCAAAATATTGTGCAAGAAGTAACAGGGGGGAGCTATTGTAGACGAAGGGTGGTCCGTTGGCCAAAATGGTTCAAAAGACATTGGGGAAGGAGTTGTTATCTCCTATATTCATGTTAGTAAAAACAGAAACAGAAAAAGATGAAATAGACATAAAATACCATTTCGAATCCACATAAATAACTGTGTTTACTTATGAAATTTAATCCCTTCAAGTACCCGATGTTACAGAGTAATTCCTCCTGAGATAAAACGAATTAACTATTAGAGAAGTAGTGGTACCTCAAACTTCACTAATTTCAGCGAACACAGGAATAGCAACGAGAGCATACACAAACTCACTCGATCGACACTTTTGTTTATGTAAGAAAATGTATGCAGAAAGAAAATTTTCTCTGTTGAAAAACGGAAAAAAGGCATCTCTATTTATAGTCATTTTCACCAAGGAACGCGTTTGTTTGACAATGGTATTAACGCTTCTGTTTAGACATGTGTTTCAAAATGTTGTGTCTTTTGGGGAAAATAACTTCTTTTAAAAAAGAACAGATCCGTTCAAAACGATGTTACCATTACATGTGAATTTCAAATAAATCCCGTTACGCGAAATTAATTATGTTAATTAACTAACATCCTGATTACATTTATAAGAGAAAGGAAATCAATTAATGAGATTGATTAAATAAATTTTGTCCAAAAATATTATCAATCAATCACATCATTTGTCAAATTTAAAGCCGAATTCGAGCGAGCGACAACGACGGCGGTGCGAGGGTAGACCTTCTTCTTAACCCTTTAAGAACTAAAGGACATGTTTCCTAATATAAGGACAACAATTTTCCTTTCTTCTACCAATATGGGAGAAATGACTTTTCATTTGCAATTTGCAATGACTTTTAATTTTTCCTCCAAAATTTGTTCCCCCACGTTTTCCATTTTCTCTTCTTATTTCCCATTCATACCTTGCTAAAACCCAAAAATACCCCACATGAATGGGTAATGGATATTGTTAAAACATATGCATGAAAAACTTGTGTGTCTCGTAAGTAAAGGCTAATCGCATCTAGATAAGTAGGTTTCCCTTTAAACTTTCCGTAGTGAACATATTTTGGATATACTCGGTCAATCGATAGATTTGATATCTTTGAATCATCGAGCTTTGGTATATACATAGACAACATAAGTCACACAATCAACCCTTGAATTGTTTTTGGTTCTCATTGTTTTGAGCGTTTCAACCATAAACACATCTCAGTTAATAAGTTCTTAGAGAACTGGCCTTAGCGGATTCTCCTTGAAGTAGCTTACACTTTACACTTACGTAGGTGGTTTCTAAATGTATTATCCCGTAGATGCACTATTTTATATACCCTGTATCAAACTTAGAAACCATTATAAAGTCCTTATGCCCTTATCCTGGTTACTGAACATTGTCTCATCATGAGAATGAACCATAAAATAAATTTTGACAATGTTGAACCGTTATCTATGACTTTGTTTGATCTCCTTGAACCTAGATCTTGGGATCTCCAGTCTTCTAGGTAGAATTACCGCGATGATGACACATTATCCTTTAACTTTACATAGTCAATTGTGAAAATTCCACTAGAGGGTAGTTGTCTAACAGAGTTATGTCTTCATCGTATGTGATGAGACATCTCGTTATACATAACGCTTCAAGCCCTTCCTATTGAAGCTTGAAAATCGCAGTGTATGCATATAATGGTCATTGGTTTGGCCAAAACGGAATATATTTTAAGAAATTCGAAAAGCAATTTAGCTTCTTCACCTACCTTGTCTAAGGCGATGAATTCAGACTCCATTGTAGAGCGAGCTATACATGTTTGTTTGGATGATATCCAAGATATTGCTACTCCACCAATAATGAAAACATATCCACTCGTGGATTTTTTTCAATTGACCCAGTAATCCAATTTGCATAATTATATCCTTCAACAAATGTTAGACATTTAGTGTAATGCAAAGTATAGTTTTGAATGTCATCTAAGTACCTCAAAACTCTCTTCATTGTCATCCAATGATTTTGATTGAGATTACTTGTGTATCGGCTCAGTTTACTTTTAGCGCAACCTATGTCAGGTCATGCACAATTTATTACATACATCAAACTTCCCAATACCCTGGCATAATCCAATTGAGATTGACTTTCACCTTTATTCTTAGCAAGATTAAGGTTCACATTAATTGGAGTCTTTTCCTTTTTGAAATTTAAGTACTTGAACTTTTCAAGTATGTTTTGAATATAATGATACTGAGACAATACTAGACCGTTAGGAGTTTTATGAATTTTAATTTCCAATATCCAATCGGCAACTCCTAGATCTTTCAAATCAAACTTACTAACAAGCATATTGTCACAGATTTAGAGTTTCACTAAAGCTCCGTGCGGCACTTGACAATTTACTGACGAATCTTTCACAATCTTATAAGGTCAAGTAAGCCTTTAAGACTAAGATCATTAAGAGAATGAAAAGGAAAGACTTAGAAAGAACAAGAGAGCTGTTGAAGAAGGCTTTTGTATTAGCTTCGGAAGATTGCTTACAACTTTGATTGGTGCCTTTGCAAATGAGAGACACCTCTATTTATACTACCACCTAAGGACTAGTGAGTAATTAATATTTATTGTACAAGTTCCTAAGATATTTAACTTTGGTACCTTTCTAGAATTCTCTACATGGTCTAGGACCTTCCATTGCCTTCTTGAGAAACTAAAAGGTTCTAGAGTTTTTCGCAAGCCTCTTCACAACTCTAGAATCCTCCACGCCTATTTGGCTGCAAATTTTACTCGGACAGTGGCGGGACATGACACTCTCCCCCACCTGATGATGCGATGACCGCGGCGTATTGCTATAGAAAATCCAGGACTTGGTCCTTAAACTGCCACAAGTTTTCATATCTACCCCATGTGGCTTCTTCCGGAGTTTGTCCCTTCCAATGCAAAAGGACCATGGCGCTGACTTGTTAACCTTGCTTCCTTTTGGCCTGATAGTCTATGATAGCCTCAATATCTCGGTTTTGCGAGGCGGTGACTATTATGGGTGCCCCTTGCGATCGGTTCCGACTAGGATCCTCCATGTCCTCATGGTAAGGCTTGAGGACGCTCGCATGGAAGACCGAGTGATTTTGAAGTATGGAGGTAACTTGTATGAGATCTTGCCCACATTGGCAACAATCTTGAACGGACCCTCATATTTCCGCACTAAGTTTTGATGAACGGCTCTTATTTCCTTGAACTGTCTTGGATTGAATTTCACCAAGACCATGTCGCCTTCTTTGTAATTTGTGTGGCACCGCTTGCGGTCGGCAAACTTCTTCATCTTCTTTGTTGCCTTGTCTAAGTAAGACTTGGCAGTGTCAAGCTATTCCTACCATCCCTTGGCAAGATGATAGGCGCCCAAACTCTTTCCTTCAAAAGTAGTCGGCAACGAATGTGAAGTTTGGGGTTGTTGTCCTGTCACCAACTCAAATGGTGTGTGCCCGGTGGACTCACTACTTTGCAAATTGTATGAAAACTGCGCCATGTCTAGGAGTTTTGCCCATTCCTTATGATGCACACTAACATAGTACCTTAAGTAGCACTTTAATTGGGCATTGATGCGTTCGGTCTGGTCGTTGGTCTGCGGGTGGAAACTTGTGAAGAAGTGAAGTTCTGTGCCAAAGATCCCGAACAACTCCCTCCAAAAGTTTTCGGTGAAGCAAGGGTGTCGGTCGCTAATGATATGTCTCGACAGCCCCTAATATTTCACCACTTGCATGATGAACAATCGAGCAACCTCCTTTGCGGTGCAAGCTACTATGGTGGGCATAAAGGTAGCATACTTTGAAAACCCATCAGACTTGGGTAAGGAGGTGATGAAGTCCATGGTAACGCTCTCCCATAGTCGTTCTACCACAGGTAGTGGCTCTGGTAGTCCTCCTGGTTGCCTCTGCTCCACCTTGTCTTGTTGGCACACAAGACAAGTCTACACATAGCACTCGATGTCGTCCCGCAAGCATGGCAAAAAATAGATAGCCTCGATCAGCCTCCTTGTTAGTCGCTGCCCCGGATGCCCGATCCACGGTGTGTTGTGGCTTTTCTTAATTATTTGTCGCTTGAAAGACCCAACTTGGGCACATAGACCCTCCGATCGATAGTGAGCAAGAGATCATCTTCCTCCCAAAAACGTCTGGTTTTACCTTGGGCAGCCAGCTCCATCAGCTTCTCGGTTTTGGATCATGTTGAATGCCATCCTTGATTGCATATTGAATGTCTGATGTACCATGGTTTCACGGTACTTTCAATGCCTTTTCCTTAAGATTGGTGTGTGTCTAGAGCCTTTTTGTAGTAATTTTAATATGTTTTTATCTTTGTTTTTCAGGAAAGTTGTCCAAAACCAAAACGCAGAAGGCTGTGGATATTTAGTGCAGAGGTGACCCACGAAGGCCATCGACGGTCCGTCGTTCCATCGACGAACCGTAGATGGTGACCGTCGACTGGAGGTTCAGACATCTGGAGGCAACTCGGGGAATTCTGACCAAGTGTGGGGCTACAGAAGGATCGACGTTGATCTGATCAGAGAATGTCCCAGTACCCGATGTTAAATAAAAGTTAGGTATGGAACGACGAGAAGCATCGACGGACCGTAGGTGAATCGATCGACCGTGTTGTTGGTCCATCGATTGGATCAGAGAAGATGCAAAGTGAAGGCTAAACTTACGGAGACAGTCGACGATCCGTCGTTTCATCTGTGGGGGTCGTCGATTGAAGCCGCATTTTTGGACAAACTTTCCTTATTTGAATTCCTTTTATTTTAGGACAATGTTTTTATAAATAGGGTGTAAAACCTCATTTTTGGGGTTAGATTCTTTTATTACTTTCTTAGTTTTGTTCTTGGAGATTTGTTTTTGCAACTTGGGTATTAATTTAAATTTTCAGATTTGGTTTTCAAGTGAATTTTGTGATTTCAAGTTGAATTTCTGGATTTTCTTCGAATTTGTCAAAGTAAGTTGATGATTTATTGTTTATCAACTATGAATTGTGTTCTTCTATGCATGGGTAACTAAATCCACAACTAGGATTGTGGGAACCATGGGTGATTAACAAAGTAAATCTAGCTTAATAACAATTCGCAAATAGGTTATTGCATGCATTGATAATTCTTTCGTTTAAAAGTCTTTTTAATGAGTGCACGTGTTAGAACTCGCCTTATTACTACTTGCCGGACCAAGGGGGCAGTTAATAAGAAAAGAATTATCAACATAGATTTAGTGGGATACTATCTAATAGGCTAGTTTCGATTGGTGCGAAGTAGTAAGTAAGTCATACATCGAATATGATGCTTAATATGAAGTAAATGTAAGGGTTAGTAACTTAGACACACGTAGCCGGACCAAGGTACACCTATGGGGAACACTTACACCTTAGTTTCTCTCACAACTTGATAAACACTAAAGATTTCTTCTTGCTACTTGTTCTAGTTAGAGATAATTAAACACTTTCGTTTCACAACCCCCCCCTTCAATTACCTGTTTTCGAAAAGGACTTGACTAAATAGACGTAATTGTATATTGAAGTTAAGTCTAAACTATTTTCCTCGTAGGATCGACCCCAACCTACTTGTTGGGTTCTTTACTTGATACGACCGCTTATACTTCTTTAAGAAACTGTAATTTGAGCGTATCAAATTTTGGCGCCGCTGTCGAGGAAAGTGGTTTTTAGATTAACTTTAATAACATTACTGAATTTTAGTCAATAATTTCCTAATTTTACTTTTTTCTTTTGTTTTTGTTTCACTCAGGTCTAGATCTAGTGTATGTAAAGTACACGGAGCCGAGGAGAACCAATACTTCCATTCGATCGTGAACTGAACTGTACACTTCGAAGAATGAATAATCCGCAGAACCCATCCGATCTAGATGATGGTATCAATCTCCAGCTCCCACCACCGGTTGATGCTTATAATCAAGTGGTTGCAGAAAATCCGGCTAATGATGCTTTGAGGATGCAGCCTCCCATCCCACGCCCTCAAGGGTTCTATTGAGGTAACATTAATATCACTGACTCTGATGGGCCTCTTGTCCTACCTCCTCTACCGAAGGGGCACACGTTCGTGGTAACTAGTAGCTTGATGCAGATGCTCACCGCAAGCGGTTTGTTTTCAGGGCTACCATCTGAGGATCCACATGCTCACATCGCCAAATTGAGGTCGGTGTGCAAGAGTTGTGTAGGGAGGCCAGACTTAGATATGAACGTCATCGGGTTGAGAGTGTTTCCTATTTCACTGACGGGAGAGGCCGCAATATGGTTTACTGAGTTGCCCTATAATTCTATCTATACCTGGGATCAGTTGAGGGATGTGTTCCTAGCACGGTACTACCCGATTTCCAATAAGATCAACCACAAATATTGAGTGAACAACTTTGTGGCACTACTTGGGGATTCGGTGAGTAGCTCTTGGGACAGATTTACTGCTTACATGAAAGGTGTCCCAAACCACCACATTGATGATGAGTCGTTGAAAGAGTACTTCTATCGGGGGCAAGATGATAATAACAAAGCAGTGCTTGATACTATTGTGGGTGGTTCTTATGGTGAGTGCACATATGCAGAGATCGCAGAGAAGTTGGAGAAAATATCTCGCAACAATAAGGCTTGGAGCACTAGGAAGTCGGACACGGGGAGAAACACCTTTGTAGTGCAATCTACACACAATCCGGCCGCAGATGAGATTCGTGAAAAGATGGATCAAATGAGAACTGAGCTCGGGTTGGTATTGAAACATGTCACTGGAGGTGCAGAAAAGGTAAATACAGTGAATTACTTGACTAAACCACCACCGCCAGTGGATGACTACTACTATGAAGAGGATACTTATGCAGTGAATGAGCAGACGGGGGGTTTCTGACCAAACGCCCAAGGCTCCAATCAGGAGAATTGGTGCCAAGGTCAAGGAAATCAAGTTCGGAACTATGGAAATTACAAC
Organism: Solanum lycopersicoides; assembly: GCA_022817965.1. NCBI lineage: Eukaryota > Viridiplantae > Streptophyta > Magnoliopsida > Solanales > Solanaceae > Solanum > Solanum lycopersicoides. The sequence continues at coordinate 9,609,211 of CM040621.1, read as the reverse complement.
AGGGAGGGCCAGTATGTTCGAGCAAAAGGTGGATGCACGCCAAGAAATTGAGAGGTGATTTGCTAATATCGAGCAAAAGGTGGATGCACATGCGGTCTCGATCAAGCATCTTGAGTTACAAATGACCCAATTGTCTACTACTGTGAACCTACGTCAACCGGGCACTCTTCCTAGCAATACTATTCAAAATCCTAAAAATGATGGGCATTGCATGACAGTTACTACTAGAGGAGGTAAGCAAACCATTGATCCACCTATGCCGTCTGTAGTAGAGATGAGGTGAAAAATGATGAAGAGGTAGTTGGAACTAATGGTGAATTGGTGGACAAAGCGGTAAAAGAAGCAGAGGTACCCCAAAAGGTGATCCCATTCCTAGACCACCACCACCATTCCCTCAAAGATTGGTGAAAAATATTGAGGATGGTAAATACCGGTGTTTTATTACTATGTTGAAACAGCTTTCAATCAATGTCCCTTTGATAGAAGCTTTGGAACAAATGCCCGGGTATGCCAAGTTCATGAAGGATATGGTTACAAAGAAGAGATCAGTAAGTTTTGAGGATGATGACCGAATGCAACATTGTAGTGCTATTGCTAAAAGGTCTCTTGTGCAAAGGAAGGAGGATCCGAGCGCTTTCACTATTCCATGTACCATAGGATTATTGCACTTTGCTAAAGCACTATGTGATCTAGGTGCAAGCATAAATCTCATGCCTCTCTCCATCTACAAGAAGTTGGGTTTGGGTGACCCAAAGACCACGACAATGCGGTTACTGATGGCCGATCGAACAATGAAGAGGCCTATTGGGATACTCCATGATGTGCTTGTGAAGGTGGATTCATTTATATTTCCGTCCGATTTTATGATCCTTGACTGTGAGGTGGACTTTGAGGTGCCTATTATTTTTGGGAGGCCGTTCCTTGCTACTGGTCGCGCCTTGGTTGATATGGAAAAAGGGCAGATAAAGTGTAGGTTGAACAATGAAGAAGCAACATTCAACATTTGTAGGTCCATGAAGCAGAGTGGTGATCTCCAAACGGTATCTGCTATATCTTACAGGGTTGAGAGTACAACTAAGACTGGTCAACGGAACGGGATATACCGGTACCGTTCCGGTTCGTCCCGTTTCGATTGCATACGGGACAGACGGGATAGTATGAACCAGTACACGAAACGGGACGGAACCGTGGTTTCGTACCGGTGTACCGGTACCGGTTCATCCCGGTTCCTGTCCGGTCCGTTTCGGTTTACTTAATATATATTAATATTTTTATATTTTATATAATTTATATTTTATATTTTATATAATTTACATTTTATATAAATTATATTTTATATCTTATATTTTATATTTTATATAATTTCTATATATTAAAATTAATTACCACCACACCCTCCCCTTCTCTGACACTTGGCAGGCGGCAGCTTTATTAAAAGCTGCCCTGCGCCCTGACCACCTGCCCGTCTGCCCCTGCTGTCCTGCAACTTTTGATAAAGCTGCAGCCCCCTGCCCCCCTTTCCAATCCAACCCCCCATTTGGCATTCCCATTTCCCCTTCCCTTTTCCCAACGGTCGTTTTAAAATGGAAAAATTAAAACAGCTACTTTTTTTGTTTTATAAATCAGAATTGATTTCTAAAAATTATATATACAAACATAAGTTTGAGAGAATATATATTTCCATTAATATTTCTAGGTTTTAGCGATTACGGATTATAAATTATAAAATTTCAGATTTTCAATATTCAATTCAAGTTCTAAATTCTTAATATCATTTGGTGATTTGGTTATTTGGTGTATTTCGGAGGAGGAATCTTCTTCAAATTTCAAGTTTCGACATCAATATTTTAATTTTCATTATAATCGTTTGTTCTTACACAAACGTTTGGTAACTTCGTTCCACTCTCTAATCTTATATTTAATTTTTGTATTTATTATTTGTAACTTGTAAGTTGTTCTTATTATATTATTATTCTTTTTAAGTTTTGTATTTTTTTATTTATAATTTTATATCATGGAGTCTTCTAAAAAAAGTGGAAGTAAAAAAGGTCTAGTAGAATCGGTAAAAAATTTAGTTAAAAAAACTAATAAAGGTGCTAGTTCTTCTAAATCTAAAATTCCTCTTGTTAGAATGAATACGAATGAATTTACGCATGTGAATGAAACTAGTTTTTCTCGTCCCGGTCCTATAAATATTAATTCGGATACTCCTATGATTCCCCATGAACTCTATGAAAGACATTATGGTATTAATCAAGAAAATGAAGAAGTGGAAATGGATGAACAATTAAATTTAGATGAAGAAGTAGATTTAGATGATACACCGACTAGCCCCGACCTCAATAGTATAGGTACTGAAGCTCCACTTCCGATTGGAACTACTCGTCCCCCTATTATTCCAACTAGAGGTAAGACCAAGGTACAACGTTCTTTAAAATCACATGTGTGAAAATTTTGTTATTTGAATGAAGAAAAAACTTTTAGTATATGTAATATTTGTAAACAACATTTTAAATATGCATCTGGTGGGACTGGAGGTTCAGCGGGGGGACTAAAAAAATATTTGATTAACAAGCATAGTAAAGAGTGGTTTGCATATATGTCTTCTCTTGAAGTTGTTGAAAATTGTAGTGTTGAAGCATCGGCTAGAGGATCAAATATGGTTCAAAGTGAATTAAATACTTCGAACCCAAGTGGTCCTCTTACACATCGAACCTATAACAAGGATCGTGATTGTGAAACTTTGCTAAAATGGTTGTTGTTTGTCGTTTACCTTTTAGTTTTGGAGAACATCCGGGTTTTATTGCATATATTCGTGAAACATATAATCCTAGTTCTAAAGGTTTATCAAGAAGCATGGTAATAAGAGATATTTTTGAATTTCAAGAAAAACATTGTCAATATTTACGTGCCTATTTTGAACTAATGGATTGTAGAGTTGCTATTACTACTGATATGGGTCGTAGTCCTAATGGTTTTGATTATTTAACTGTTACTGCGCATTGGATCGATTATAATTGGAATTTACAAAAAAGAATTATTGGTTATAAAATTTGGCAAAAGAAAAAAATCGGAATTTATATTGCTACTACTGTGTTGGAAATTTTAGATTTTTTTGTTCTTTGTGATAAAGTCGTTAGTATTACTTTAGATAATGCTTCTGCTAACTTAAATGCTATTAATATGCTAGAACCTAGACTTTGTCCTATTAGTAAATATGCTTTTCATGTTAGATGTGCCGCGCATATATTAAATTTGGTTGTTAGTGACGGTGTTAAATTATTTGAAAATAGTTGTGATAAAATTGATAATGCTTGTTTTTACATTTTTCATATGAATAGTAGTAGTAGAATTAATCAATTTAAAGAACTTTGTAATGCATTTAAACTTCCGTTTATAAAAGTTCCGAAGCATGTAAAAACTAGATGGAATTCCTTTTATGATATGCTTGAAGTTGCTTATGCATATAGGCAACCTATTACTACGCTATTTAATAATCATAATGCTTATCCTGAATTAAAACTTAATGATAGTGATTGGGATGAAGTAAATGAACTTAGAATATTTTTGAAATCATTTTATGATGCTACTAAAAATTTTTCTGGAATATATTATCCTACTATTTCTGAAATTTTAATACACATATGTGAGATTTCATCTATCTTTTCTGAATATAAAACAAATACTTTATTTACCTCTGCTTTTGAAGTTATGATTACAAAATTTAAGAAATATTTTTTTCCTATTCCTCAAATTTATTTAACTGCAATTCTTTTCAACCCCGAATATAAAGAATATGGTGCAAAAGCTTTAGTTGAATGCATTTATCAGAATTTAGATATTCAACCTGAAGAAGAACCTGATTTGGTAACATGTCAAAATAGTATAAAATTCTTTGCTAAAGAAATGTATGATAAATATTCTTTCTTAGATAATGTTGAAAATCCTCTAACGTCTATGAATCAAGTAGGTGCTCATGGACGAGTGAAACATAAACTTGGTCTTGACTCTTCTAATAAATGTGAATTTGTTAAATATCTTGAACAGGGTACGGATGATATTACAAACGATGAAGGTATACCGCAACTATTGAACTGGTGGAGGAATCGTGGAACTCAATTTCCAAAACTTAGTAGGATGGTGAAGGATGTGCTTGCAATTCAAGGATCATCAGTAGCTTCGGAGGCAGCTTTCAGCGCGGCAAGATTTCAAATTGGAGACCACAGATATTCGTTAGCAGAAGACAGCTTGGAGATATCAGTGTTATTTAGAGACTGGATAAATGCTGAGCGTAGAAATCAAGGACTTCCAAAGTTAGATAGTCAATTTGAACTTTTCATAGATTCAGCTATTGGATGTGGTAGTGATGATGGCATCGAACTTCAAGATCGTCAACGAGCTTTACCAAGACCAGAAGTTGATTACAATCAATCTATAGCTGAGTTAGAAAGAGGATTTACGGGACTATACAACTATTAGTATTACATTCGAGACTTAGTTGAAACAGAACACTTCCTAGAAGGTGGCTGCCTAAACTATGTACTCTACTAATAGTTGTAAATTGAAATTGTAATTTGTTATAAATTTAAATAAATTAAATTGATATTTTTTAATTTTTGTAATTGTTTTATCCTTATTTCAATTTAATTTTTTTAAAATTACAAATTTTATTTATTTATTATTTACAAGACACAAGTTATAAATATAACTTATAAAATAAATATTAATGAATATAAGTAAGGCCAAACCCATCGGCGGCTCCTTAAAGTTGGCATCAAATTTCACTTAGACACTTTAACTGGACTTTGTTCATTTTGAACACTTATGGTAATCCTTTATCGTGTCATTCAACACTTTTTTTATTTTTTCAGATCCAACTTAAGTGCGTGTTGACAAACGCCCTTGTTGGAAAAAAAAGACCAATCTTTAAGTGACAAGTAAATTATATATATATTTTTTTTTTAAAAACATCACTTATATTAATTTTTTCTAAAAATCTATAATCCCATGCCCAAGCCCCCCTTTCTTCATCTTCTTCTTCCTAATTCCAGTGAGAACAAAAACAATTTTCTAACCATTTTGTTCTTAGTAAATTCGTTCTTCGTCTTCTTCTTATTTTGTGCCTTGAAATTATTATCTATTTCTTCTCAGTAATTTCATTTCATTTAAAAAAAAAATCTTTTCTCCTCCATTATCTATATATAATCTCCCCTTATCCCAACTCATTTCCTCCAAAAAAAATTCTATGATATATTTTTTTACGAAAAGTGATTATAACTTGTAGCAGGAGATACAAATATAAAATTTTTACTTTTTTTAAATATTCATCTATTATAGTGGAAAATAAGTGAAAAAAATAATATTATTGTGTATTTTGATATTTTGTATTTGTATTGAATGATGGATAAAAAAAAAATTAATTTTCAAGAAAGAAGAAAAATCTAAGTAATGTACAAATTAAATCCAACAAAAATTATATGTTTTTCAAAAGTTGTGTGATGATGAGGGGTGGTCTATGGTGGTAGAGAAAAAGAGTGAGGAGGAAGAAGTAGGAGTGAAAAGAAAATCAATGGAGGATGGTGGAAGATTGGAGAGAGAGAGAGAGTGAGGAAGAAGAAAAAAGAGAAAAAAAATCACCCAAAAACTCCTCAAACGCGCTTAAATTACGTGTTGCATAATTGCTATGCTGAGTCAGCAAAAAGTGTCAAAATGACACAGTGCAACACTACATAAAGTGCTTAAACTGAATAGAGTATACTTAAGGTGTCTAACTGAAATTTTGTGCCAAATTTAAGGGGCCACCGATGGGTTTGGCCTATAAGTAATAACTTATAAAGTATAAACTTCAAAAGATTTAAATTTTGAAAATTTTATTAGACTTTACTTGCAAACTTAATAAAAAAAAAAAAAAATTAAAAAGTATCTTTAAAATAAACTTAAGTAAAAAATTATAGTTTAAATTTAAAAACTATTAATTTAAACTTAGAAAAATAAAAAAAAAAATCATATTTTCGTAATGCCAAAAAATGTCATCCCGTTTATCCCGTCCCGTTCCATCCCGCTCCGTTTTGGTTCATTTCGATTCCTTCCCGGTATATAATGGAACGGGACGGAACCGATTATTCATCCCGATAATTCCGTTCCGGTTCATCCCGGTACCGGTCAATATACCGATCAACGGGTTCCGTTCCGTTCCGATACCGGTTCGTTCCGATCCGTTGAACCGGTTCCAGTCCGTTGACCAGTCTTAAGTACAACTGAGGTACAAATTGAAGAGCGCCTTGGCGTTGAGGCACTAGCGGCAGTGATCATGAATTTTGAAAGTGATCGTATTGAAGAGTATGGGTCTTTGGTTGCGACACTTGAACGAAGCGAATATCGGTTCAAACCAAAGAAATTGGAGTTAGATATAAAACATCGTGAGTCCACCAGCGAAACCATCTATTGAGGAGGCCCCAAAATTAGAGCTTAAGGCTCTACCACCTCATCTGAGGTATGTATTCTTGGGAAGAGATGACACCTTATCGGTAATCATTGCTTCAGATTTGAATGTGCAACAAGTAGAGTGTTTGGAGGGAGTTTTGAAGAGGTTCAAACGAGTCATTGGTTGGACTATTGCGGACATTATTGGGATCCCTCCCGGTATTTATTTACACAAAATCCAACTCATGCCCGATCACAAGCCAAGTATCGAGCACCAGAGATGTTTGAATCCACCCATGCAAGAAGTAGTGAAAAAGGAGATTATTAAGTGGTTGGATGCCGGAGTCATATATCCTATTGTAGATAGTAGTTGGGTATGCCCTGTTCAGTGTGTGCCCAAAACAGGGGTATGACAGTAGTGCACAATGAGAGGAACGAACTTGTTCGAATAAGGCCGGTGACTGGATGGAGGGTTTGTATGGATTACCGGAAATTGAATGCATGGACAAAGAAGGACCATTTCCCTATGCCCTTCGAGGATCAAATTTTATAGACTCGCAGAAAAAGGATGGTACTTTTTTCTTGATGGTTATTCGGGTTACAATCAAATCTCTATTGCACCGGAGGATCAAGAGAATACCACCTTTACTTGCCCTTATGGGACTTTCGCATTCAAGAGGATGCCTTTTGGGTTGTGTAATGCACCGACTACTTTTCAGAGATGTATGATATCGATATTCTCCGATATGGTGGAGGACACTATTGAGGTGTTTATGGATGACTTTTCAATTGTTTTCGACTCTTTTGATCATTGTTTGAGTCACTTAGCCGAGGTTCTCAAAAGATGTGAAGATTGCAACCTTGTGATAAATTGGGAAAAATGTCACTTCATGGTGAAAGAAGGTATTGTATTGGGCCATCGCATCTCAGAGAAGGGGATAGAGGTTGATCGAGCAAAAGTTAAGGTTATAGAGAGACTTCCTCCACCCATCTCTGTAGAAGGTGTGAGAAGTTTTCCAGGACATGCGATCTTCTACCGGAGGTTTATTAAGGATTTTTACAAAAATTACACATCCTCTGTGCAAGTTACTTGAGAAGGAATGTAAATTCTATTTTGATGAATCCTGTCTAAAGGCGTTTGGAGAGTTGAAGGAGAAGTTGGTGTCTGCACCCATAATTATTTCCCCAGACGGGAGCGAGCCATTTGATGTGATGTGTGATGCTAGCGGGGTTGCTCTTGGTGTGGTATTGGGACAAAGAAGGGATCAAATCCTTCACCCCATCTATTATGCAAGTAAGGCCCTAAATGAAGCACAAAAGAACGACACTGTGACTGAACAAGAGCTCCTTGCGATGGTATTTGCTTTCGAAAAATTTTGCTCCTATTTGCTTGGCACGAGAGTCATACTGCATACTGACCACTCTGCTTTGAGGTATTTGATGGCATAGAAATATGCAAAACTAAGGTTGATTAGATGGGTGATACTATTGCAAGAGTTTGATTTTGAGGTGAAAGATAAAAAAGGGACCGAAAATCAAGTTGTCGATCACTGGTCCAGATTGGAGGATGAAGCTATGCGAGAGTTGGGTGAAAAGGCTAAAATTGATGATACCTTCCCTGATGAGCATGTATTGGCCGCCTCTCGTGACTTGATTCCATGGTTCATCGATTTTGCGAATTATCTAGCTAGTGATATAGTCCCATTGGACTTGTCCTTCCATCAGAGGAAAAAGTTCATGCATGATGTGAAAAAGTTCTTTTGGGATGAGCCTTACTTATACCGGAGTTGTGCTGATGGGCTTATCCGTTGTTGCGTGCCGAAAATTGAGATGCTAAGTGTTTTGGAGGCATGCTACTCCTCGCCTATGAGTGGGCATCATAGTGGCATCCGGACTGCCCATAAGATTTTGCAATGTGGGTACTACTGTCCAACCATTCACCAAGATGCTCATGAGTTCGCCAAGTCATGTGATAGTTGCCAAAGAGATGGAGAAATTTCGAAGAGGCAAGAGCTCCCTTTAAACCACATTTTAGTGATTGAGTTGTTTGATATATGGGGCATTGATTTTATGGGCCCATTTGTGAGTTATCATGGGATGAAATATATTCTTGTGGCGGTGGATTATGTGTCAAAATGGGTGGAAGCCATAGCACTTTCCAACAATGAAGGGAAGAGTATCACCGCGTTCTTGAAAAATAACATCTTCTCCAGATTTAGCACACTAAGAGCCATTATTAGTGATGGGGTATCTCACGTTTGCAACAAGTTGTTCAAAAGGCTATTGGACAAATATGGGGTTCGCCACAATGTATCCACACCATACCATCCACAGACTAGTGGGCAAGTTGAGGTGTCCAACAGAAAAATCAAGCAGACACTGTCGAAAATGGTGAATGCAAATAGAACGGATTGGTCAAGGAGGCTTGATGATGCTCTTTGGACCTACGGGACTGCATACAAGACCCCCATAGGTATGTCTCCATACCAACTTGTATATGGGAAGGCTTGTCACTTGCCAATTGAGTTAGATCACAAGGCCATGTGGGCGATAAAGAAACTGAAGATGGATTGGAATGAAGCAGTGGAACAGAGACTTAACGGGTTGAATGAGCTTGATGAGTTTCGCCTAAAAGCATATGAAAGTTCAGTCATCTACAAAGAGAAGATAAAGAAGCACCATGACCAAAAGATTGAGAAGCGAGAATTTGCGGTTGAGGACTTGGTGCTTCTATTCAACTCTAGGCTACGCTTGTTTTCGGGCAAACTAACGTCCAAATGGACTGGGCCATTCCTGATCACTATAGTTTTCCCACATGGAGCGGTTGAGCTAGAGAACAAGGATGGTGCAAGGTTCACGGTAAATGGGCAAAGAATCAAGATCTATCTAGGGCATGCGGAGAGTGTCCATGAAGTGGTTAAAGCATTCTGAGTAATCAAGGATCTTGCGTCGTGCCGCGACGTTAAATCAAGCGCTTCATGGGAGGTAACCCAATGTGTATCCTCTATCTAACAATAGGTTTTTCTTTTCTTTGTAGGAATATTTGCATTCTCTTGTTTCGTTTTGTTTTACTCAACTTCATGTATTATTTTTTTTAGTGTGTTGGCTAGAGAGTAGTTTAGGGTACGTGCCTCAAAAGTGTCCAGAAAAATACAAAAAGAATAGCTTAATGGGTGTTCAATGTGCAGGAACCAAACCCAAGAATTCTGCAGAAATTGGCTTGGTGCACAGATCTACGGACCAATCGACGGGCCGTCGTTCCATCAAAGGACCGTCGATGGTGTCCGTAGATCTGAGGTATGTCCTAAACTTTGGTCTAAATCTGTGCACAATCGATGATAAAATCGACGGTCCGTCGATTGACTTACGGACCATTGACGGGGTATCGTCAGTTCACAAAACCAGTGACCCGACCCGACCCGACCGGCTATATTAAAATAAAAATATTCAGTTACCTTCCCACATCTTTTCAAATTCTCTCTCAACCGTTTCCCTCCCCTTATTCCCTTCCTTCTCCATTAACTCCCAATATCTCTCCCTTCCATTTTCTTCCAAATCCCCTTATCTCCCAAACTCACAAGAATCCAAAAACCCTCCGTCTCCCTTGTTTTCTCCGGTCGGTGTTCGAAGGCAGGCACGTAGGTTGGTTGTTGCAAGATCACCCACTCATTCACTCCACTACAATTTACAGGTATTTCATTTCCCTTTGCTCAATGAATTCTGGTTCATTTGCTTTTGGAAACAAATAAATTGTATGTGGGTCTTGATTTATGGACAAATTTGCATGTTAAAATTGTTAAATTATGGGTTCTATGTCCCTTAGAATGATAGAAAGTGAATGGGTTGGGGGTGGAATCTGTGTCAATTCGATATGATTGTTGATTTTCCAACTTAGGGTTTGATAGCCTCGTAGAATCCGTGATCAAAATTTGCAAAATCGAAGCCCTAAGGATGACGAATTGGTCTTATACTTGTTATTATGTGTTGGGTGAACTTGTGATTTGCTTAGAAGTGTCAAAATGTGTGTTAAAACCAAGCCTTGAAACCTGTCTTTGACCAACAGCACGATACCTCGTCTATGGACCGTCGGTTGATTGACAGTCCGTCGATGGGGTCCGTCGATGGCTAAACTCTAAAAATGCTTAACTTTGGAAAGACGGAAGTGGACTACGGTCCGTCGATTGAATGATGGGCCGTTCTGCATGTCCGTCGTTTCTTATTGAAACTTTGATTTCTGAGAAATTCTGAATAATTCTAAGTGTCAATCGACGGAAGTAGACTATGGTCCGTCGATTGATCGACAGGCCGTTCTGCACTTCCGTCGTTTCTAACTGAGAGGTCTGTGAAATGAAGACTTTTAAAATTTGCTTAAGTGTCCACCGACGGACACTATCGAGGGATCTTCATTTCATCGACGGGCCATCGATAGTGCCTGTCTCCCTGTCTCCCAGTACTGAAATTCTGCAATGACCTGTGTCTTGTGTTTCCAGATTCTGTTTTGATTATTTTGCTTGTGTAGTTTTATTACAATGAGATTAACAAAGTGTTTTTCAAGTACTTATAGCCCCAGAACTAGACATCGTCTATTCTAGGGGTAATTCCAATTCTGTGGCACCATCCTGGCGGTTGATTGGCACGTCCGATGATGAGCGGGATCCGGAATATGTGCCCCCTGGCACCCGGACCCCCACACCAGCTGCTAGAACCACTTGGGGCACCCCTAAGAAAGTGGCGTCCGGCGTAGTCACTGCCTTTCAGTCTAATGAGGAACGCACACTGATCGGCACACCGTCTGGGTCTGCCTCGGGCAATAGCATCTGGTTCCGAGGAAGCTTCAGGTTCAGAGTTGGCCCATTCTACGGGGTTGAATGAGGCCATTGCCTTCGGTTTTGGATCACAGGGAGCCACTTTCCCAGATGTGCCTGCCCGCTATTCCTTGTTTGATAAGGCCCAGAGTTCGGAGTCTGCTCGAGCACCCCAGCATGAGGTCCCTGCATCGATTTCTGATGAACCAAATTGGTGATGCGTAGATGGACAGTACCAGGTCTACAGGGATGCAAAGGTGTTGAATGATAAGGGAGTGATGACTCGGTTGGTGACATTCGAGCGGCGATTTCTTACAGGTAGCCTGCACACAGTCCCTGAGGTGCATGGCTTATTTACCCGCCACAGGCTCGAGCAGATGGCGATGAGTGTGGGGTCCTACAGTGAGGAGATTGTACGAGAGTTCTACGCATCATACGTGGTGACTCTCAGAGGTGCTTTGGACAGGCGTTCGCCTGCCAAACACGATCCACTCACAGAGGTGTTAGTTTGAGGATGCCGGGTGGACATTTCTCTCACTACCATCCGCCGCTTTCTGTACGGCGCGTCTACGGGTCCTATGTCGCACCCCCTTACTCCAGAGTTCGACTACATGTGGGGTTTGTTTAAGAGTGGCCAATTTCAGAGGACCAAAGAGCAGAGAGAATCCACCAAGAGGTGGCTTGCACATCTGTCCGTTGATGGTGAGGGAGCAGACTGGGTGCTATACCCCAGAGGCCTTATCAAGAAGGCCAACCTCACTTTCGCAACCAAGTTCTTCTAGCTCTTAGTCCGACACCACTTATCCCCCACGGCAGCAGATAACATCCTTACTTGGGATAAAGCGGTCATGGTAGCAGCACTGGTAGCCAGGTTTGAGATCGACTTCGCGACGTTGTTGATCTCCGTGATACATGAGAGAGCTTTTAAGCACTCTACTACTTACTCGTTCGCCTGTATGATTTTTCAGTTATGCAGGGATGCTGGAGTGCCCATTTGGCATTGTGATGTCCTCCGTCAGCGAACGGGACTGTAGATATAGGTCTTATCAGGGATGATGCCAATGTGGTGGCACCACAGAGAGGGCCCCGAGTTGATTTGCAGCCGCTGAGTGAGAACTTGGCGGAGATGGTAGAGTTAGACCAAGGGGATGATCATGCCGCTTCAGAGCCCACGGATACCACCCCGGTCGAGTCTTCCCCTGGCACTAGTAGGGCACCCAGTTCCTCCCGGTCTACTCCTCCTTCAGCAGCACTGGTCCCGATAGCTAGGGTCCAGAAGTTAGAGGCCCAGATGGCCACCTTGCTGCATCATATCCAGCCTTGGATGCAGAAATCTATTGCTGAGACTGAGTACCGGATTGAGAAGAGGGTGGCTCAGCAGATGGAGCGGAAAATTTAGGAGGTCCACCAGCTCCTCGATTCTTTTGAGTTGCGAGTTCTAGCACGCCCAGCCCCCACCACTGATTTAACAACTCTTCAGGAGGTTGTAGTGAGTCTACGGACAGATGTAGATGGTATACCTTAGATGAGAGGACTCGAGCCTGAGACCGCACCTGTGGAGCTCGCGGAGGACAAAGTGCTTGCTACACTATTCACTACCACCACTGCACCGCCGCCTGAGCCACGTGAGCGTGCCAAGAGGCACCGTTCCAGCCGCACCAGTGAGAGTGAGGACGCTCGTGCTAGGAAGAAGGAGCAGACGGATCTGGAGGCTGTGAGGAGAGCATCTTTGGTTGATGAGGAGACCCGTCAGATGAAGGCTCGAAAGTTGGCTGTTGGGGCATCTAGTTCCGGATTGGAGGTTGTTGAGAGGAGCACCACTGAGGGTGCAGATTTTGCTATGGGTACCACTGAGGGTGTCCCTACTATTGAGGTGCGGGTTCCGAGAAACCGGACCCGCCTACTTGTTGATCATCGGTGCTATGCGCCTCAGATTTGCTTCACCTACCACCTTGTCTTTATGTTTCTTATGCATTAGGGACACTTGCATGTTTTTTTTGTTGGGGGTGGGGTAAATGGAAAGTGAGTGATAGCGTGAAGTCTGAGTAGCCCAACTCACGATCCTCTCTTAGGGGTTTTCTTTCCTGTGTTCTTTTGCCCCAAGAGACTGCTTACTTTACTGTTAAACCGGCATGTCATAACTTGTACAAAGTATGAAAGTGAAATATGAAGCATAATGGCTAAACCTAAATGATATCCCATTCTAAGAAAATGCTTTCATGAATAGGTATAAAGAAGTTGAATGTGTTGGCTCTAATAATGACATAGATATGCACCACTGCATGACCCTCAATCTAACACTCAAACTAGGTGTCCGATAATCTGATAGGGTAACGAGGTGTCAAGAGAGTGTGAGGAAATTTGATTGTTCCACTGTTGGTATCTAGCTAGAACTTGCCTGGTTAGTCCTGCAAAAGGAATCTGTGTTAGACATTTAGGAGAGAATCATAGGCCCTTGTTCATATTAGAAAATATCTAGCCTAAAGCAAATAGAACCAAATGAAATTGTGATCCTTTCTTGATCCAAATATTTTGAGATTAAAATAGAACTTTCTTTTCTTCACCAACTCATCTTCCCTGGGTATAATGTGTTGGCCCTGGTCCCTCCTTGGACATGTGCACCTCAACTTAGGCTAAAAGCATAAGTTGAGGGTGGCTAATGCAGAAATCGACCTCGTCTTGGACCTGACCCAACCTTGGGTAATGTGTACCTCTACTCATGGCAAAGCCATAAGTTGAGGGTGGTTATTATGAGTGATGACCCGAAAAGTGGGTATGAAAAGAGTACTGTGGAAAAGAAAAGAAACAGTGAACAAGAGAAGTGACTCAGTCAAGATTGTCAATTGAATAAAGAAAGAAAAAGAAGAAATAGATTAAACAATGAAAAAAAAGGGAGAAAAAGAGAGTTGAACAAAAAGAAGTAAGAGTCACTTCCACAAAAGAGAAAAAAGGAGAAAACAAGGCAAAGATAACAAGAAAAGATAAAGTAGAGCATAATAGACAATGAAATAGGTAGGACGCTTAGCGGTAATATCAAGGAGAGCAACAAGTCACTAAAATGTACCCATATGTACCATACCTGACCCTGAGCATACGTTACAAGCCAAGAAAGTCATATCGTGATCCTAAGAGTTTAATATGGTGAACTTAAGCAGTGAAAATAAGAGCACCTGGCATATTCATGGGGTCCTCCGCATATGTAGCAACCATCTCTCTTTGTGCTTTGCGCCTTTCTCTATGTGTAGTTTTGGCGCCCAAATCTCTTACCGTCTGACTTGTAGGAGTCGTGTTGCTTAGGATGTACTTGTTTTTCCTTGCCTCGTGTACGATCTCCACCACCTTTAAAATGACTGGTCCTCGTGTCCTTCTCCTTTGCCTTGTCTTGCCTATCATGCTTAAAGTCGGTCAAGGATTTGGGTTGTGTGCCTCATCTATGGTATTGACTTGTCGCCGCTCCAACTTTGTCTTGACCCAATTTTGCAGTCCGTCCATGAAGTGAAACAATATGTCTTCGTCTGTGAGGTTTGGAATCTGGAGCGTTATAGTTGTGAACTCTTTCACGTACGCCCGAATGCTGCATGTTTGTTTCAACTCCTTCAACTTACTCTTAACCTCATATACAACATTGTTAGGGAAGAAGGATTTCTTGAAATCCTTGCGGAATTGCTCCCACGTGTTGATGGTGCACGTTCCCTTCCCTATCTTGGCCTCCTTGCACCTCCACTATAGCATGGGCATCTCTGAAAGATACAACACGGCAGCATTGATTTTATTCTCGTCATTCTTCACCCGACTACACTTAAAGTAACTCTCCAAGTGCCATAGAAAGTTCTCTACCTCTTGGGCTTCACGGACGCCTTTGAATATAAGATACTTGAAGCCTCGACCCTGGCCTCCCTATTATGATCGGGTGACATGGATCCTCCAGCTTCTGCGCCTTTCTTGAGTGTTTTCACCTAGGCCTTCAAGGTATCGATCGTGTTCAATGCCTCTATAAGTCGACACTCCAAGGAAGTGATGGCCTACTTCATCTAAAACTCGGTCCGCTGGCGTCCCTCTAACTCTTTACGGATGTTGTCATTCTCCTCAAGGGTAAAGTGTTCAAGAATTTTGAATTCGTCGTCAGTCACGTTCATACGCTTGCCTAATATCTCCATGGCCTGCCTTGCCACTTCAACCCTTGCGACCCATTCCTCTCCAGCAGTGACGTCAATAGCCTTCTCGCCAAGTTCATCATCAATCGCTTCGGTGGTCAAAGGTGGATGAGATCTTAGTGCCTCGCTTGGTGTGGGTTCGAGCAGCATCTCCTCATTACCCTTTTGGTGCTTCTTTCCCTTGCGGTTTTTCTTTCCACCATCCGGACGGACGTTAGTGGTGTTAGCGGCGTTTACGGATCCTTCGTTAGCCATTCTCTTAGTAGCAAACCTCGCTTTGATACCACATTGTCACAGACTTGGAGTCTCACTAAAGCTCCGTGCGGTACTTGACAACTTACTGATGAATCTTTTACGATCTTATTAGCTCAAGTAAGCCTTTAAGACTAAGATCGCTAAGAGAATGAATAGGAAAGATTTAGACAGAACAAGAGAGCTTTTGAAGAAGGCTTTTATATTAGCTTTGGAAGATTGCTTACAACTTTACTTGGTGCCTTTGCAAATGATAGGCACCTCTATGTATATTACCACCTAAGGACTAAAGTGCAATTAATATTTACTTTACAAGTCTCTAAATATTTACACATTGGTCCCTTTCTAAAATTCTCTACATGGTCTAGGACCTTTCATTCCCTTCTTGAGAAATCTAAAGGGATCTAGAGATTTCCGCAAGCCTCTCCACAACTCTAGAATCCCTCATGCCTATTTGGCTGCAAAATTTGACTCGAACAGTGGCGGGGACATGACAATACGCTTAGTAGCTTTTACATTAGCAATGTCCTTACTCATTATCAACATGTCATCCACATATAGGTATACAATGGCTTCCTGATATGGAATGTCTTTAATGTAGGCACATTTATCACATTCATTGATCTTAAATCCATTTGCTAACATGGTTTGATCATATTTTGCATGTCATTATTTCGGTCCTTGTTTTAGTCCATAAAGTGACTTAAGAAGTTTGCATACTTTCTTTTATTTACTGGAATCTACGAAAACCTCAGGTTGTTTGATGTACCGTGGTTTCACGGTATTTCTAATGCTTTTCCCTTAAGTTTAGTGTGTGTCGAAAGCCTTTTTGTGTTGATTTTTATGTAAGTTTCTCTTTGTTTGCAGAAAATCTGTACAAGGATAAACGCGAAAGTTTTTGAGAAAGAAATGCAGAAGAGAACACCTACGGAACTTATGACGGTCCGTAGGTGGCATCGTAGTGAGGAGAGAAGTTGCTGAAGGAAGATGGGGAAGTCTGACCAAGTGTGGGATTACGGAAGTCCATGACGGACCGTCATGGCTACGACGGTCCGTCCTGCGTAACCGTCGTGATGATCAGAGAAGTAGTCCCAGTACCCAAATTCCAAGAAGTTCAAGTATTTTGGAACGGAGACCCTCGACGGACCGTCGTGCTTTAAACGGTCCGTCATACCTGTCCGTCGAGGGAAATGAAAAAAGTAGCAGAAGAATGTGTGAAGTATGGGACGACGGAGGCCATGACGGTCCGTCGTGTCCGTGACGGTCCGTCACGTGGCCCGTCGACCCAGACGCGTTTGGACAGATTTTTAGTAAATAGAATCCTTCTTTGATTAGATTTTGTTTTTATTATAAATAGTATGAAAAACCTCGTTTTTGGGGTTAGACTTTTGAATAATTTTTAGTTCTCTTGTTATAGTATTGAACTCTCGATTTTGGGAATTAAGATATTTTTTACTTTTGGAATTGATTGTTGGTGATTTTGTTGATTGATCAAGTTAAATTCTGGAATTTATTTGTTCTCATAAAAGTAAGTGCATGAATTCTTCCATTAACAATATGAATTGTGTAATTATGAACATGGGTAACTAAACCTCATAGCTAGGGTTGTGGGAACCATGGGTGAATAACAAGGTAAAAATCTAACTAAAATAACAATTCTAGAATGGTGTCTTGCATGTATTGATAATTCTTTCGTGTAGAAGTCTTTTTAACGGATGGCCAACGTTAGAACTCACCTTAATACTACTTGCCGGACCAAGGAGGTAGATAATAGGAAAAGAATTATCAACATAGATTTAGTGTAGACTATCTAATAGGCTAGTATTGGTTGGTACGAGTTAATAACTTAGTCAAATACCGAATACAATGTTTAATATGAGGTAAAGATAAGGGTTAGTATAGCAACACACGTAGCCGGACCAAGGTGCGGAGTGAAATTCTCTAGATGCCGGACCAAGGAGTTAGAGATACATAACTTATCACTTTACATGCAAGATATTAGGATAGAATTGTTATAGTTAGATTTATCAAGTTAGGAACCTGTGGGGAACACTTAAGCCCTAGTTACGTTTATAATTTGATTAAACTCCGAAAGCTGAAGCTGTTAGTTGTTCATTTTTATTTAGTTAATCATTTTCATTAATTTAGAAATAGAACCCCCCTTTTGTCTTTTGTTTTCTCGGAAAATAGTTGGCTAAATAATAGTAATAATAGAATAAAGTTAAGTCTGAACTATTTTCCTTGTGGGATCGATCCCAACCTCATTAGTTGGGTTCTTTACTTGATACGACCGCTTTACTTCTCAAATAAGAAGTAAGTTTGAGCGTATCAAATTTTGGCGCCGCTGCCGGGGACTATAGCTTTTAGATTAACTTAAACTTATTACTAAAGTTTAGTCAATATTTTCCTAATTTAACTTTTTCTGTTTTTTTTGTTTTTTTTGCAGAACTAACGTCCTTGTATGCCAAATACATGGAGAGGAAGAGAACCATTGTTTCCCTACGATCACGAGTTAGAGCGTACACTACGCAATATGAATCGAAGTCTAAAGCCCTAATTTCTCTAGTTTTATCCACGCATTTCGTGGGACTAATAACCTAGGTTAGACAAGATATGGTCAAAGATCAAAGACCCACATGCTAATAGTAAATAAAGACCAAAATGAATAGTAAATGGGTAGAGTTCAGAAACACATACCTTGGAAGAGGAGAAAACAACACGGAAGTGATGACACCCAACAAGAAAAACTGAGAATCACAGCAGCAGACTCCGACCAAGAAAGGAGATTTGGGATGGGGAAAGGGAGAATGTGCGGAATTTGGGAAGCGAAGGAAGTTGAAAGGGAAGGAAATGGGAGAAAGAGGGAAAGAAAATGTTTAATGAAGGGGTGGGGAGTTTAAAAGATTTTTAAAACTTTTGAAATTCCTTAGCCGGGTCTGGTCGGGTTGCTGGGTAATGAAGTGACGAAACCCCGATAACGGTCCGTCACAGTTGTGACGGTCCGTCAAGAATTCCGTCGCATGTGCCCTAATTTTTCAAAACAATAAAGAACGTACCTGGCACGACGGAGTAATGCGACGGTCCGTCACAGGCGTGACGGTCCGTCGATGTATCCGTCAGTGAATGTCGCAGAGTAATTTTCTGCAGAACTTCCTGGAGAGATGTGCTACCTGAAAATTTACAACCCATTAGTAGAGAAATGCTACCGTTACTAGAAATAAAACTATAAATTGGTTAGATGATTCATATTGGGTTGACTCCCAACCAGCGCCTGATTTAACATCGCGGCACGACTGAGGACACTCGATTACTCAGACTTCATCAAGATGATATGCTTCAATCACCTCATTCGCCGATTCCGCATGACCTATATAGATTTTTAGACATTGTCCGTTCACCTTAAACCGCACACCTTCCTTGTTTTCCAGCCCAACCGCTCCATGAGGGAATAGTTGGGTGATCAAGTAAGGGCCAGTCCATTTGGACTTGAGCTTGCCCAGAAACAAGCGCAATCTAGAGTTGAATAAAAGCACCGAATCCCCAATCATAAACTCTCGTTTCTCGATTTTTAGGTCATGGTACTTCTTCTTCTTTTCTTTGTAGAGGGCTGAGCTTTCATAAGCTTTTAGGCGAAATTCATCGAGTTCATTTAACCCATTTAACCGTTGTTCTGCAACTTCGTTCCAGTCCATTTTTAACTTCTTCATAGCCCACATGGCTTTATGCTCTAATTCAACCGAAAGATGACATGCTTTCCCATATACTAGTTGGTATGGGGACATACCTATGGGAGTCTTATACGTTGTCCGGTAGGCCCAAAGAGCATCATCAAGCCTCCTTGACCAATCTGTTCTACTAGCGTTCACTGTTTTTCACAAAATCTGTTTGATCTCCATCTTTGATACTTCAACTTGCCCACTAGTTTGAGGATGGTAAGGAGTGGCCACATTATGGCGAACCCCATATTTCTCCAATAATCCCTTGAACAATTTGTTGCAAAAGTGAGATCCCCCATCACTAATAATTGCCCGTGGGGTACCAAATCGAGAGAATATATTCTTTTTCAAGAATGCAGTGACACTCTTCCTCTCATTGTTCGCGAGGGCGATAGATTCCACCCACTTAGATACATAATCAACTGCTACTAAAATATACTTCATTTCATGAGAACTCACAAATGGACCCATAAAGTCAATACCCCAAACATCAAATAACTCAATCACAAGAATGGGGTTTAGAGGGAGCTGTTGCTTTCTTGAAATGCCGCCATCTCTTTGGCATCTATCACACGCTTTGGTGAACTCATGAGCATCTTGATGAATAGTTGGCCAATAGTAACCACATTGTAAGATCTTATGAGCAGTCCAGATACCACTATGATGTCCACCAAAGGGTGAGAAATGGCATGCCTCTAAAACACTCAACATCTCAACTTCTGGCACACAACGCCGAATAAGCCCATCAGCACAGCTCCTATATAAGTATGGTTCATCCCAAAAGAACTTCTTCACATCGTACATGAACTTTTTCCTTTGAAGAAAAGACAAGTCCGATGGAACAATATCACTAGCTAAGAAGTTCGCAAAATCTGCGAACCATGGAATCAAGTCTTGTGAGGCAGCCAATACATGCTCATTGGGGAACGTGTCATCGATATCAGTCTTATCCCCCAACTCTCTCATAGCTTCATCTTCTAAACGGGACAAGTGATCAGCAACTTGATTTTCGGTCCCTTTTCTATCCCTTACCTCAAAGTCAAATTCTTGCAGTAGTAATACCCAACGAATCAACCTCGGTTTTGCATCCTTCTTTGCCATCAAATATCTCAGGGCTGAATGGTCAGTATGCACTATAACTCTAGTACCTAGCAAATAGGAGCGAAATTTTTCAAAAGCAAAGACTACTGCAAGGAGCTCTTGTTCAGTTACTGTATAGTTCTTTTGAGCGTCATTGAGGGCTTTACTAGCATAGTAAATGGGATGAAGGATTTTGTCCCTTCTTTGTCCCAATACCACACCAAGGGCAACCCCACTCGCATCACACATCACCTTAAATGGACTGCTCCAATCCGGAGAAATAATGATAGGTGCAGATACCAATTTTTCTTTTAGCTCGCCGAATGCTTTAAGACAGGATTCATCAAAATAAAATTTACAATCTTTCTCCAGCAGTTTGCACAACGGATGTGCAATTTTTGAGAAATCTTTGATGAATCTCCTGTAAAAACCTGCATGCCCAAGAAAGCTTCTCACACCTTTTACAGAGATAGGTGGAGGAAGTCTCTCTATTACCTCGACTTTGGCTCGATCAACCTCTATGCCCCTTTCTGAAATGCGATGGCCCAAAACAATACCTTCTTTTACCATGAAGTGGCATTTTTCCCAATTGAGTACTAAATTGCAGTCTTCACATCTCTTAAGAACCTGAGATAAATGGATCAAACACCGCACGAATGATTCACCAACCACAGAAAAATCATCCATAAAAACCTCAATAGTATTTTCCACCATGTTGGAGAATATTGAAATCATACATCTCTGAAATATGGCGGGTGCATTGCACAACCCAAACGGCATTCTCTTGAACGCAAAGGTCCCATATGGACAATTAAAAGTGGTCTTCTCTTGATCTTCTCGTGCAATAAAAATCTGATTATACTCCGAATAACCATCAAGAAAACAGTACCACCCTTTTCCAGCGAGTCTATCCAACATCTGATCCATGAAGGGCATGGGAAAATGGTCCTTTTCGGTCCATGCATTTAATTTCCGGTAATCCATACACACCCTCCATCCAGTCACCGGTCTCATTGGAACAAGTTCATTTTTTTCATTGGGGACCACAGTCATTCCCCCTTTCTTAGGTACACACTGAACAGGACATACCCAACTACTATCGGCGATCGAATATATTACTCCAGCATCCAACCATTTTATGATTTCCTTCTTCACGACCTCTTGCATAGGTGGATTTAAGCGTCTCTGGTGCTCAATACTTGGCTTATGATCGGGCATGAGTTGGATTTTATGAGAACAAATACCAGGAGGGATCCCAATAATGTCCGCAATAGTCCACCCAATAGCTCTTTTAAACCTTTTTAGCACTTTCACCAAACTCTCAACTTGTTGTTTATTCAGGTCTGATGCAATGATTACCGGCAATATTTCACCGTTTCCTAAGAATTCATACCTGAGATGAGGTGGGAGAGATTTTAGTTCTAACTTTGGAGCCTCCTCTATAGATGGTTTAGCGGGTGGAGACTCGCGATTCTTCATGGCTAGCTCATATTTCTTCGGTTTAAACCGAACATTACCACAATCAAGAGAAGCAACTAATGACCCATATTCTTCAATGTATTCATTATCAAAATTCATTATCACTGCCGCCAGTGCTTCTACACCTAGACGTTCTTCTATTTGTGTCTCGGGTGATTTACCAACTTTGTAAGATATAGCAGATACCGATTGGAGCTCACCACTCTGCTGCATGGACCTATAAATGTTGAAAGTCACTTTTTCATTGTTCAACCGAAATTTCATTTGCCCCTTTTCCATATCAACTAAGGCTCTACCCGTAGCAAGGAATGGTCTCCCAAGAATAATAGGCACCTCAAAATCGACTTCACAATCAAGAATAACAAAATCTGCCGGAAATATGAACGACTCCACTTTTACTAGCACATCATGGAGTATCCCTATAGGCCTTTTTACTGTTCAATCGGCCATCAGTAGCCACATCGCAGTGGGCTTTGGATCACCCAAACCCAACTACTTGTAAATCGAGAGGGGCATGAGATTTATGCTTGCCCCTAGATCACATAATGCTTTCGCAAAATGTAATAACCCGATTGTACAAGGAATAGTGAATGCACCCGGATCTTCTTTCGTTTGCACTAAAGACCTTGTAGCAATAGCACTACAATGTTGCATTCTGTCATCATCCTCAAAAGTGACCGATCTTTTATTTGTAACCAAATCTTTCATAAACTTGGCATAACTGGGCATTTGTTCAAGAGCTTCTACCAAAGGGACATTGATAGAAAGCTGCTTCAACATTGTTATAAAACGCCGATATTTACCATCCTCGGTCTTTTTCACTAATCTTTGAGGAAAGGGGGGTTGTGGTCTAGGCATGTGAGTTACCTTTTTAGGCACTTCAGCATCTTTTTCAATGTTATCTTCTACTTCATCACTAACCTCTACCACTTTATCATTATCTCTCATCACCTTTTACACAATAGACGGCATAGGTGGGTCAATAGTTTGTTTACCACCACGAGTAGTAATTGCCATACAGTGTCCATCATTTTTTGGATTTTGGACAGTGTTGCTAGGGAGAGTGCCCGATTGCCGTGTGTTCACAGTCGCAGATAATTGGGCCATTTGCAATTCAAGCTGCTTAATCGATATGGCATGTGTATCGACTTTCTGTCCAATACCCGCTACATCACTCCTTAACTCTTTCGTGTGCTCATCACTAGCATCGAACCTCCTCCTCATCTTGTGCAACATATCCTCAACTCGCGCCATACTACCTCCACCATCCCTAGGAGCAACTTCACGATTTTGAGGAGAAATATAGGGCCCACTCCTATCATTTCTGTTACCATAGTTACCCCTATTGAAGTTTTTGTCGCGGTTGTAATTTCTATCACGGACATAATTACCCTCATGGTTGTAGTTACCATAGTTCCGACCTTGATTCCCTTGACCTTGGCGCCAATTCTCCTGACTGGAGCCTTGGGAATTCGATCGGAAACCCCCCGTCTGATCATTTACTACATAGGAATCTTCCTCATAATAATATTCATCAGTTGGTGGTGGTGGTTTAGACAAGTAGTTCACTGCGTTTATCTTTTCTGCACCCCCAGTGACATGTTTTAACACTAACCCAAGCTCAGTTCTCATCTGTGCCATCTCTTCACAAATCTCATCTGTGGCTGGGTTGTGTGTGGATTGCACTGCAAAGGTATTTCTCCCAGTATCTGACTTCCTAGTACTCCATGCTTTATTATTCTGGGAGATTTTCTCTAATTTTTCGGCAATTTCAGCATAAGGACACTCCCCATAAGAACCACCTGCTATAGTATCCAATACCTCTTTATTATTATCGTCCTGTCCCCGGTAGAAGTATTCTTTCAGTGACTCATCATCTATGTGGTGATTGGGGACACTTGTCAAAAATGAAGTGAACCTATCCCAAGAACTGCTAACTGACTCTCCTGGTAGTGCCACAAAGTTCTTCACTCTGTCTTTGTGATTTAGTTTCTTGGAGACCGGGTAGTAACGTGCTAAGAAAACGTCCCTTAGTTGGTTCCAAGTGAAAATTGAGTTATAAGGGAGCTCAGTGAACCAAATAGTAGCCTCTCCCGTCAGTGAGAGAGGAAATACTCTTAGCCCTATTACATCTAAATTCAAATCAGGTCTCCCTACACAACTTTTACACACTGCCCTCACCTTAGCTCTATGGGCATGTGGGTCCTCAAACGGTAGTCCTGAAAACAAACCTCTAGCACTGAGCATTTGCATTAGACTACTAGTGACTACAAAGGTGTGACCTTCTGGTAGAGGGGGCAAGACAAGTGGTCCATCAGAATCTGCAATATTATCATAACCTTTGTAGTATTCTTGAGGACGTGGAGCGGGATTTTGTCCCCTTTGTGCATCTTGACCAGGATTATCAGGTAATAATCGACCATGAGCATCAATTGGAGCTGGGATGTTCTGGTTTGGATCATCATCATTTATACACAAGTTTCGATTCATATTGCGTAGTGTATGCTCTAACTTTTGATCGTAGGGAAACAATGGTTCTCTTCCTCTCCGTGTATTTGGCATACAAGGACGTTAGTTCTGCAAAAAAAATAAAAAAATAACAGAAAACGTAAAATTGGGAAAATATTGACTAAACTTTAGTAATAAGTTTAAGTTAATCTAAAATCTATAATCCCCGGTAGCGGCGCCAAAATTTGATAAGTATTTAGGTTAAAGAGCGTTAGGGAAATGTTGGGTCTTTGGTTTGAATCACATGGGTTGATTGTGGCATCCCAGTTCTGTCTCTGAATGACAGAACGATACCCCGATGACGGACCGTCGTAACCACAACGGACCATCATATGGTCCGTCCCAACACCCCACAACTTGTTTTCTCCAAGTGTCCACCAACGAATACATGTGACGGACCATCATGCCCACGACGGTCCGTCCTGCACAACCGTCTTGGTTGTCAGAGACCCCTGTCGTAAGGGTCTCAACACTTTTTCTAAGTGTCCACTGACGGACACATGTAACGGACCGTCATACCCACGACGGTCCGTCATGCACAACCGTCTTGGTTGTCAGAGACCCCTGTCCTAAGGGTCTCATCACTTTTTCTAAGTGTCCACTGACGGACACATGTGACGGATCGTCATACCCACGACGGTCCGTCCTGCATAACCATCGTGACGGTCAGAGATCCCTGTCTTAAGGGTCTTAACACTTTTTCTAAGTGTCCACTGACAGACACATGTGACGGACCGTCATACCCACGACGGTCCGTCCTGCATAACTGTCATGACGGTCAGAGATCCCTGTCTTAAGGGTCTCAACACTTTTTCTAAGTGTCCACTGACGGACACATGTGACGGTCCGTCATACCCACGACGGTCCATCCTGCAGAACCGTCGTGACGGTCAGAGACCCCTGTTCCAAGGGTCTCCATAATTTTTCTATGTGTCCACTGACGGACACATGTGACGGGGCGTCATGCACACGACGGCCCGTCCTGTTCGACCGTCGTACCAGTCAGAGACCTTCTTTCTGAGAGTCTATATTGTTAAGTATAACATGACGGTCCGTCATACTAACGACGGGCCGTCACCAGGTCCGTCATGCCTCACTGCTACTACAGTGCTGTCATTACTGCTTTGAATTTATGTGTATTTTGTCTCATTTTTTTTCTTGTCATGTTCAATCCTTCTAGTACTCATGATGATTCTTTACAGGTACTACCTCTCATGGCACCAAAACAAGATCGGGTTTACGCACGTGGGCGTTCCAAGTCTGTTGCCCCGTCTGCCCGACTGGTGATAGGCTCTGATGATGAGCATGATCCCGAGTACGTGCCCCCAGGCACTGCTACTACAGCACGAGCTCCACGTGCACCGAGAGACACGCCCAAGAAGGTGGCGTCCGGCGTAGTCACTGCCTCCCAGTCAGATAAGGAGCGCACACTGACCAGCACACCTTCTGGGTCAGCTGCCCAAGACGAAGGAGCATTTGGCTCCTTAGGAGTTTCGTGGTCAGAGGAAGCCTCCGGGTCAGCAGACGCCTCTGCACCCGCCACAGCTACACAGTCTGCCTCGGCTGATAAGGCTGACAGCACTGACTCCACTCCTGGCTCACCGACTGGAGTTCCTGCCCTGATTGCCGACTAGCCCAACCGGTGGTGTGTTGACGGGCAATACCAAGTGTACTTAGACGCCAAGGTTCTCAATGATAAAGGCGTCATGACACGGACCCTTACATTGGAGAGGCGGGTCCTTACGGGAAGTCTCCCCACTATGCCGGATATTCACACTCTCTTCACCAGACACCGGTTGGAGTGGACGGCTCGTTCTTTGGGCCGCTACAGTGAGGAGTTGGTGCGAGAGTTCTATGCCTCTTTTGTGGCCACTCTCCGATCACAGATAGATAGGCGGGCTGCCAGCCATCCGCCGATATCTGTACGGCGAGGATGTTGATACCACCAGGACACCTCTCACCGTCGAGTTTGACTACCGGTGGCAAATTGTTAAAGAGGGCCGGTTCTTACGTGAGCCATCGCTGAGAGAGACCATCAAGAGGTGGATGGCCCAGCACTTGTCTATTGATGGAGAGGCTGCTGATTGGGTGATGGAGCCAAAGGGAGCCATCAGGAAGGCCAACTTGACCTTTACGGCCAAGTTTCTTTGGTTGATAGTCCGCCACTGCCTTTCTCCCACTGCTGCTCATAATATAGTCACATGGGATCGTGCAGTTCTAATGGCCGCAATGATGGCAGGGTTCGAGGTCGATTTCGCTTGGCTTCTACAGGCGGTCAGGCACGAGAGGGCCTTCAAGGTCACCACGACTTACCCTTTTCCTTGCATGGTTTTCTCTTTATGCAGATCCGCAGGTGTGCCCATTTGGTACATTGACCAGGTCAGGACCCCGCAGGGAGATGTTGACATTGGCCTTATCAGGGATGAGGCCAATGAGTTGGCTCCACGCAGAGGGCCCCACCCGGAGGTGGTCCCACTTGGTGAGAACCTGGCAGATACCATAGAGCATGCTCATACGGCTTCCCAGGCTGCTGCTGCACACACTGACACTACCCCGGTCGAGTCTATCCCTGGTAGTAGCACTGCCCCGAGCTCCTCTCGCTCGGCTCCTTCTGCCACTCTGGTCCCACTTGCTAGGGTCCAGAAACTCGAGGCACAGATGGCTACACTTCTGCATCACATCCAGCCTTGGATGCAGAGATCTATTGCTGAGGCAGAGGAGCGCATGGAGCGCAAGATGGCACAACACACAGAGAGGAAGATCGCAGAGGTACATCAGCGCTTAGACGCTTTTGAGTTGCGAGTGCTAGCCCGACCAGCACCTCCGGTGGACATGTCGACCCTTCAGGCTGCGGTTGAGAGTCTGCGGGCTGATCTCGATACGATCTTAGAGGCGAGGGTGCCTGAGTCTGAGGCCCCTTCTGCAGAGCCTGCTGAGGACACAGTGATGGCTGCTCTTTTTGCCACTTCTGATGTTCCACCACCTCCCCCACGAGAGCATGCCAAGAGACGCAGGGGTCGAGAGGAGGATGAGGCTAGGGCGAGGAAGAAGGAGCGCCGTGAGATAGAGGCTGCGAGGAGAGCCTCGATTGCTGATGAGGAGGCCCGTACGTTGAGGGCTGTAGAGTTAGCTGCCGGGGCGTCTAGCTCCAGAATTGTAGATACTGTGGGAGGCACTACTGATGGTGCTGTTGATGCTGAGGACACTACTGAGGGTGTCCAGACTACGCAGGGAGTGGGTTCCGGTGAACCGGACCTACCAGCTTGCTGATCGCCGGCGCTTAGCGCCTCAGGTTTGCTTCACTTACCTTTCGTGTATTTTAGTTTTTTTATGCATTGGGGACAATTGCATATCTTTTGTTGGGGGTGGGGTAAATGGAAAGTGAGTACTTGGGTGAATTCTGAGTAGCCCAAGTTCACGATCCTCTTTTGGGGTTTTCTTGCCTGTGTTCTTTTTCCCCAAAAGACTGATTACTTTTATTGTTGAACCGGCATGTCATATCTTATGTACATAGTATAAATCTGAAGCATGATGGCTAAAACAAATATGATATCCCGATAATCAAAATGATGCATGACTAGGCATAGTAAGTGATAATTGTGTGGTTTGAAACATGAAATAAAGATACACTACTGCATGATCCTGAATCTAAGACTTGAACTAGGTGACTAATAATCTGGGAATGTAAGGAATGTCAAGTGAGTGTGAGGTGAATTCGAATGTCCACCATCAATACTGAGCTAGAACTTGCCTGGTTAGTCCTGCTAAAAGTGAGTCAAATCAATCAATTAGGAAAGGATCATAGGCCCTTGTTCGAAATAGTCAATCTTGAAAAAAAAAATAGAAAACCAAATGAAGTTAATCCCTTTTTGATCCAAATGAATTGAGCTTAAAATAGAACTTTCTTTTTCACCCCAAATGATCTTCTCTGGAAACAATGTGTTGGCCCTGGTCCCTCCTTGGACATGTGCACCTCAGTTTATGCCAAAAGCATAAGTTGAGGGTGGCTAATGCAGAAAGCAACCTTGTTTTGGCCCTGACCCAACCATGGGTATTGTGAACCTTGACTCATGGCAAAATCATGAGTTGAGGGTGGCTGTTATAAGGAAAACCCCGGAAAGAGTGGTTGAAAGAATGAAGAGAAAGAAAGAACAAAACAGAAGTGACTAAAAAAAAAATATGAATAAAGTATACATATGAAGCAAAATAAACACAAGAAAAGAGAAAAGTCACTTACATATAAGGATAAGAAAGGGAAAACAGCAAGGTGAAAAGAAAATTGAGAAATAGGGCAAAATAAAATGATAAAAAGGTGGTACGCTTAGCCGATATGTCAAGGAGGGCAACAAGTCACTAAAGTATACCTAAATATACCCTACCTGACCCTGAGCCTATGTTATAATCTTAAAAAGTCCTATTGTGATCCTAAGAGTTGTATGGCGAACTTGAAGTAGTGAAAATAAGGGCAAGCCTATGGCAATATGTATAAATGAGTTGTGAATTTGTTCTGAGAGTGAGTGTCGAAAAGTGATCCTTATACTCAAACTAAAATCATTGTGTGAAAAATGAGGATGTTATTTAAGTGAGGACAGTAGTTGCAACACCGGAAATATTAGCACCTCGGTGAGAAATTGAAGAGGATAGGTGTCATTGCGTAGTGAGTCTGTGTCATGGTCTGATTCTACACAAGTCAATGCCTAATAGTGATACCATGCATGAACATAATGAGAATGATCGGGATTGATAGCCAAATGATTGCGAAAGTTAAAATATGGATACTCTTGTACAAAGATTTTGTAGTGAGTCATAGTGCGTCGCTTGAGGACAAACAACGAATTTAAGTTGAGGGTGTTGATGTACCGTGGTTTCACGGTATTTCTAATGCTTTTTCCTTAAGTTTAGTGTGTGTCGAAAGCCTTTTTGTGTTGATTTTTATGTAAGTTTCTCTTTGTTTGCAGAAAATCTGTCCAAGGATGAACGCGGAAGTTTTTGAGAAAGAAATGCAGAAGAGACACCTACGGAACTTATGATGGTCGTCGTGACTGTGACGGTCCGTCGTGACTGTGATGGTCCGTAGGTGGCATCATAGTGAGGAGAGAAGTTGCTGAAGAAAGATGGGGAAGTCTGACCAAGTGTGGGATTACGGAAGTCCATGACGGACCGTCATGCCACGACGGTCCGTCCTGCGTTCGTCGTGATGATCAGAGAAGTAGTCCCAGTACCCAAATTCCAAGAAGTTCAAGTATTTTGGAACGGAGACCCTCGACGGACCGTCGTGCTTGAAACGGTCCGTCATACCTGTCCGTCGAGGGAATGAAGAAAGCAGCAGAAGAATGTGTGAAGTATGGGACGACGGAGGCCATGACGGTCCGTCGTGTCCGTGACGGTCCGTCACGTGGTCCGTCGACCCAGACGCGTTTGGACAGATTTTTAGTAAATAGAATCCTTCTTTGATTAGATTTTGTTTTTATTATAAATAGTTGAAAAACAATTTTTGGGGTTAGACTTTTGAATAATTTTTAGTTCTCTTGTTATAGTATTGAACACTCGATTTTGGGAATTAAGATATTTTTTACTTTCGGAATTGATTGTTGGTGATTTTGTTGATTGATCAAGTTAAATTCTGGAATTTATTTGTTCTCATAAAAGTAAGTGCATGAATTCTTCCATTAACAATATGAATTGTGTAATTATAAACATGGGTAACTAAACCTCATAGCTAGGGTTGTGGGAACCATGGGTGAATAACAAGGTAAAAATCTAACTAAAATAACAATTCTAGAATGGTGTCTTGCATGTATTGATAATTCTTTCGTGTAGAAGTCTTTTTAACGGATGGCCAACGTTAGAACTCGCCTTAATGCTACTTGCCGGACCAAGGAGGTAGATAATAGGAAAAGAATTATCAACATAGATTTAGTGTAGACTATCTAATAGGCTAGTATTGGTTGGTACGAGTTAATAACTTAGTCAAATACCGAATACAATGTTTAATATGAGGTAAAGATAAGGGTTAGTATAGCAACACACGTAGCCGGACCAAGGTGCGGAGTGAAATTCTCTAGATGCCGGACCAAAGATTTAGAGATACATAACTTATCACTTTACATGCAAGATATTAGGATAGAATTGTTATAGTTAGATTTATCAAGTTAGGAACCTGTGGGGAACACTTAAGCCTAGTTACTTTTATAATTTGATTAAACTCCGAAAGCTGAAGCTGTTAGTTGTTCATTTTTATTTAGTTAATCATTTTCATTAATTTAGAAATAGAACCCCCCTTTTGTCTTTTGTTTTCTCAAAAAATAGTTGGCTAAATAATAGTAATAATAGAATAAAGTTAAGTCTGAACTATTTTCCTTGTGGGATCGATCCCAACCTCATTAGTTGGGTTCTTTACTTGATACGACCGCTTTACTTCTCAAATAAGAAGTAAGTTTGAGCGTATCATTGTTCCATGTAAAACTCTGTGTTTGATATTAATTGCAAATCTTGAAATACAAATTTCATCAAATTGTCATAAATGACAACAACTTTGCGATGATTTGCGCTTAGAAGTTCATGTACTAGCGAGCAAACTAGATCTTGGAGATGGAATGTGGCGTAAAATAAAGGCATTAGCTGGTGTGTAAATTTGAAAGAAGCATTAGGATTAGGTAGGGGAGTTCAATAGAAGGTATTTGATGAAATTCATTTAAATGGATATTTTTATGGTGAGTGGATCAAAGCCATGAGCTCTAATTTTTGGTTGTTGAATGTGTGATGTGATTCCAATGTAATGGACTTGGATATTGTACATGGAAATGAGCCTAGAGAGGTGGAGGACGTGGTTGAGATGGCCTTGTGCTGGAAGTGGTACCATGACCACAGCCAACTGTACGTCGTCTTGCAGTAATGAGCCAGGTGTTTCACTACAGTGTGATTTTTCGGCAAAGGGTGTCCAACTGATCCTCCTCCTTTGACGTCATCTTGCATAGCTACCCGAGCATTGTCTAGCAGTAGTGGAGTTAGGAATTTCACTAAAGTGTGGTTTTTGACAAAGGGTGTTCAACTGATCATCCTTTACCACCTGACTCCCTTCGTCAATTGACCACCCTTCGTCTATCGTAGCTCCGCCCCTAGTTGCTTCTTGCACAATAGTTTGGCCATGTGTACTTTTTAAGGTAAATTTTTCAGCCACTGAGCTATTTTAGAATAATGATCTCTAGTATTGCACAAAAATATATTTTTTGAATGAATAAAATTTATCTCCACCTATAAATAGAGTAGTGGTGCAAGTTTTGAAAATAAGGTATAACATAAATTCATACTAGTTGTACGATGCATTATTCATTTCGTTCATATTAAAATGAAAGACTTATATAAAGATATCTTAGCTTTAACAAAATTATCATGGATAAAAAGTTTTAAAAAATAAAATAAAAGAGAAAAGACATAAAATTCCCCCTGAACTTGACAGCAAAACTTACTTTAGCACTTTAACTATACAAGTGTTTCTTAAAACACTTGACACCCTTTGGTTTTTGACAAAGGGTGTTCAA
Source organism: Solanum lycopersicoides (assembly GCA_022817965.1). Taxonomy (NCBI): domain Eukaryota; kingdom Viridiplantae; phylum Streptophyta; class Magnoliopsida; order Solanales; family Solanaceae; genus Solanum; species Solanum lycopersicoides. Next base: position 9,577,253 of record CM040621.1, on the reverse strand, counting down.
CTGATCATCCTTTACCACCTGACTCCCTTCGTCAATTGACCACCCTTCGTCTATTGTAGCTCCGCCCCTAGTTGCTTCTTGCACAATAGTTTGGCCATGTGTACTTTTTAAGGTAATTTTTTCAGCCACTGGGCTATTTTAGAATAATGATCTCTAGTATTGCACAAAAATATATTTTTTGAATGAATAAAAAAAAATTATAAATTTTAATACATAAACAAACGAAGTAGAACCACAAAATAAAAAGATATTTTACTATCATATATATATAACTAATGACAAGAAACATAACTAATGGACACAAAACAATCAAGACTAAATAAGTAAAACAAATTTTATTTTCACGAAAGGTTCTCAGCCACACCTTGGATAAAGTCATGGATGAACTTTCGATATTTAGTTCAGTATTTTAAAATTTGATTTAAATATTAAATATAAAAATTTAAAAGTTAGGTTTGATTTGATTTCAAGTTTATCTCCACCTATAAATAGAGTAGTGGTGCAAGTTTTGAAAATAAGGTATAACATAAATTCATACTAGTTGTACGATGCATTATTCATTTCGTTCATATTAAAATGAAAAACTTATATAAAAATATCTTAGCTTTAACAAAATTATCATGGATAAAAAGTTTTAAAAAATAAAATAAAAGAGAAAAGACATAAAATTCCCCCTGAACTTGACAGCAAAACTTACTTTAGCACTTTAACTATACAAGTGTTTCTTTACCCCCACCCCCACCCACCCACCCAAATTTAATTTGAATTGAATTTATTTACCCCTTAAAGAGTGACGTGGCAAAATTTATATCACAAACTTTTTCTAAGCACGTGAGAAAGGAAAAGACACCAACAAATTGACACATGTCATCTTTTTATTGGATAGTATACTCAATAACTTATTTTACTAATTTTAAAATATTTTATTATGAATTAACTTTTCTCTCTTTTTTTTTTTTTAATCTTTTTGTTCTTTTTCTGGATTTTCTTCTTCATTTTTTTCTCTCTTTTCATAGCTCTTTCTCTTTTGTATTCTTTATATTTAGTTCAAGTAAAAATATACTCTCAAATATAACTTCTTTCACCTTTTTCCTTCTTCTTTTCTTTTCTATTTTTAATGGTGTCTTATTTCTTTTATCAAAAATTGTGTTTGATTCATCGACACCATTTTTGTCATCAATGAAGATTATTAGATCCATCAATTTAAAGAGTTATCAGAATGAAGTTGATTTCCATTAAAAAGAAATTTGAAGATTGTTGGCAAAAGATTAACTATGGAGATTTTGCGCAATTCAATAATAAATTTTTCATTTTTACGCAAATATTTTTTTTAATCTTGAAGAAAGTTGGTATGATGTAACTAAACTAAAAATGCAATCACTACAGTAAATATGATTTAGCTACGAAATTACTAGCTACAACATGAAATTTGTCACATCTCGTTGCTAAAGATCTATGGCCAATACTTTAAGTGACGAAACATAACATTTCGTAGCAATATTTTGTCTACTAAAATTTCACACAAAAAAATAAATCGGCGCCATTTATTGAGTACTATTAGCTACAAATATAAAGCTATCAATGACACTATAGACATTGAAATTTTGTGACTCTACAAGATGCGTTCACTTGAGAGAAGAGATGAATGATAAATTTGGTCCACTGGGTGAGGCAATTTTTTTGCAACAAATTTTAAATATATGAAAATATAAAAAAAAAATCTCTAAAATGTCATAAAGAGATTAAGATATTGAATATTCCACAAACGTAATGGAATATTCATATAGAGATCAAATCTAAATCATCCTAGTTCAAGAAATACGCCTCTAACGACCCTCAAATCATGGATAAATCTTAGGAGAGCAGAATCAAGGGAAAACAGATTTGTACTCACAATCTTGATGAATAAAATCATGTTTCTACTTATTTTATTGTGATCGCAATTTATTTTCTGTCACATTAAAATTTATTGCAAACAAATTGGCACGCATAGTGGGACCAAATTTGCCCTTCATCTCTTCTTTGATAAATCAAATTTGAAAATCTGAAGCTGCAAAGGTGAAAAAATGAGTACTTCAAGCCTCGTCTTTGAGTTCCATCAATTCTACACTCCGCCAAGCCTTGAAACAGGGGGCATTTGTAGACATTAAAATTTTGTGATTTTACAAGATGCATTCAATTCAAGTTGGACTCTATAAATTGTGTTCAACTCAAATTAGAATTCTTGAACGCTACTCAACCCTAAACACTAGTTTATGCCAATATAAAGTGTACTAAATTCCCTTAAAAAACATCTCTAAAATTTCATAAAGAGATCAAGATCTCGAATAATCCACAAAGTCATGGAATATTTATATGGAGATCAAATTTAAATAATCCTAGTTCGAGAAATACACCACTAATGGACCTTGAATCATGGATAAATCTTAGGAGAGCAGAATCAAGGGAGGAACAAATTTGTACTCACAATCTTGATAAATAAAATCATGTTTCTTCATATTTTATTTGAGTGGTTGATTTATTTTTCATACGTTTAATATTTGTTGCAAACGGACACATTATTTTGTCACTAAATGATGTACCCAATTTATGACAAATCATTTTTGTCCTAAAACAATTAACATTTGGGCACGAAAATTTGTCACTAAAACTATGATGATTTAATAGCAACGAATTACAATTTGTACTTAATAAATGTAACTACAAATTTTACATTTAACTGTGACTTTTTTTGTCACTAATAATTCAAATAATTAGCAATGATCATATTATTCTCTCTATTTAACATATAATTTTGAGACAAATGATTTTTGTTCACATAGATAAAATAATTTGTTCTCATTTTATTATTTATCTATTTGAATGTAATTTACATGTTTACAAAATTTATCTATATAGATGGAGTATAATTGACATACTATTTTTACATGATTATGTCAAACAAATTAAATAATATTAGTAGTTAATGGAAACCATTAAGTGATGGAAATCATAGTTGTTAAAATTTATATTTTAAAACTAAAATATTATAGTAGAAGTAAAAAAAAAAATTAACTTTTAATTATTTGACCTTCCCTCCACTTTCAGTGCATTAAATTCCCTTCACTCACTTTTTTCCACCTTTTTAGAACTAAAATCTAAAAACCCAATTAAAATACAAATACAAATATTATTTTTAAAATTAAAGTTTGAATACATATTTTGTTTATATCATGATATCAAAAAGTATTTTTAGAATTAAAGTTTGAATGCTAAAATTCTTTATTTTCTTTTACACAGGTACATGAAGATGTAAACAAGTGACTTAATGAGTGAAAATGTAAGATAATGGAGCACTGGTATACAAGGAAACTACATAGTTTTATATTTTTAAATTTGTTATTGTTTTCGTACCTCAATTAGATATAACTATTTTTGTTTGAGTAATTTCACTTTATTTACTTAATGAGTTTTATGCAAAGTGTTACCTACAAATGATTATAATATACGGTGTTTTATTAATGATATTTTGGTATTTTATATCTTTCATGATATTTTTATTTACATAGATTCCGTACATTAACAATTGAAATTGGCATGTATTAACAACAAATAGTTTAAGTACATATTTATTTACATAGCATTAAATGTTATCAGAATTATATTAGGTCACAAAAATATATTCTTTGGATAAAAAATAAGTAACCCTATTGCTACTTTTTATTTAACACGAAGGGATTATATTTAGTGACAAAATAATTACAGTAATAATTATATTTTTAACTACAAATAATTCATCATTAATATCGCCTATTATCTACCAAAAATATTTTTTCAAACCACGAAATTGTTATCTTTTAGTGACAAAATTTTATTCTTTTTACTATAAATGTCACGACACAAATCGAGTCGTGAGTGGCACCCACACTTAGCCTCCTAAGTGGGCGAACAAAGAAATCCAAACCCCAACATATACCAATAATGCAACTAAGAATAACAATAATAGTACGGAAGATCCAAACTTATTGTAGTAACTAATCAAATAAACTTCTAAAGTCTATTACATATTATCCCCAAAATCTGAAAAGCATCACATCAAGGACATCTAATCTCCAAATACTAAGTCTAAGAGTATCAAAGACACCAAAATAAATGAAATAATGTAATTTGTGTCCGAAAACTAAGGACACCAGGTCATGACCGAGAGAATCCAATACAAGCTCAAATGAATAGCTCGCCCTTCAACCTGATATGCTAAGACTGGCTAGAGCTGAAGGCGAGTCAAAGTCGCTGGTAGGTACACTCGTTGCACTACACAAAAGGAAAACAGAGAAAACACAAGTAGCGCTCAGTACGAGCAACATGTATTGAGTAGGTATCATCGGCCAACTCAAAATAGAAACTAATATACAATGAATAATAGTATAAAATAAACTATGACACTTAACAGGTGACAATCAACAAACAACATGAACCAGTGACAATAACACTAAAGTAAGCACTCAATCAATCACAATATCAAACACACATATGGGAACTCATGCTTCCACACCACACTCATTTGGGAAATGGCTTCTTTGAGATTGAGTACATTACGTTAGCTCATTAACTTTTTCCTTCAATGTTACCGTATCGGAATGTGACACTCCGATCCAAGAATACCGTGTCGAAATGTGACACTCTGATCCAAAAATACCGTGTCAGAACGTGACACTCTGATCCAAAAATACCGTGTCGGAACGTGACACTCCAATCCAAAAATATCATTTCAAAATATGACACTCCGATTCAAAAATAGCGTGTCGGAACGTGGCACTCCATTCAAAAATACCGTGTCGAAATATGACACTCCAATCCAAAAATATTATTAATTTATTAATTATTATCACCACTTTTTCATTCATCAATAATATTTCATCAAACCTTCTATTCAAGGCATCACTTCGATACAAAGATTTTCAGATTATAAATCTCACGATCTCAAGATTTTAGATCAATCACAAATCACACAACCAAGTCAGACAATCACACAATCAAGTACATAGAGAACTTTACAGTATCATTCAATGTATATCAATCGCTATTAAGAGTTTATCTATCAAATAGAGTAAACCATAACCTACCTCCACCGAAGAACCGAAATAAAGCAAGCTACCTCTCCAATTCTTTTGCTTTTCTCAATGCCCCTGAACCTTTTCAATCTGAAGCCGCCGTTTCAAATTTGGTTTCGTTCCACACTATTTTCTGTTTTTCTCCTCTTCATATCTTTTTTTTTCTTTAGATTATTTTTACCCTAATTATTATATGACTATTATAAGAGTATTGAAAATGACCCACTATTAATCTTAATGCTATCTTCTTTAACCATCAACTATAATAAATATTAAAATTAGCTCCTTACTTATATAATTATAGTTACGAATATTTCAAAATACCCTTTTAAAATCTATCGGAAGAGCCATTTATAAAATAAAAAGTTTTAGTACTCAAAACGATCAAATGTGTCGTTACAATAAATTATGCATAACGTTAAAGACGATCAAGATCGTCACTAACTAAATTAATAATTAGTGACAAAAAATATTTGTCGTTAGTAGTCACACTTTTAGTGACAATATGATACTTTTAGCTTCAACATATTTACATTTTTATGACAAATAAGTTCGTTGCAAATACTATGCATTTGGGGACAAATATTCTTTTGCTTACGCCCCGAGCTACATCATGGGTGTGGCCGGCACTCGAAGATCATTGTTGGCCTCGAGCAGACCTTTGATATGGCTTACTTACTCAGCGAAAGACTTACACACAAGATATAACTCAAGAAATAACTTAAAATAAATACTTAGCCAAAATGGTAACGCAAGTCTTAATAGTTTACAAGTGAAATAAAAAGACTAAAGAAACTAGTATTATCTGTCTATGAAGCGTCTAAACAAAGAGGGGTGTTGGTACAGGACCCCCAATCATCCTAACAACTGAAAACTACAAACAATAAATGAATGATAAATATGTCCTCCGGAATGAAGGGAGGTTCACCAACTGAATCTGAGATGCTCACTGGATCAATAGTACGCCGGATGTTGATCCTAGTTACATGCATCTGCATCATAAGACGATGCAGGCCAACTGACATCAGTACATTGAATGTACGAATATGCGAGTTGGAATGCTAAAACAACTAAGTTTGAAAAAGAGTATAAAGGAACACTTACATTGGCTCTGCTCAACTCATGAATAACTTAACTTAATATAAAGCAATAAGATACGTGCAATATATATAAAGCTTGTAAAACAGTGTAAACAATTTAGTTCGTTAAAGAAACACAATAACAAACTCAACTTTACCTTTATAATAAGTAATCTAGTTTCTGTGGGAGATTATCTAACGGACAACCACCACTACGAGCCTAAGTGGTGATACAACGTCTTGCCCACGCTGTCAGAACTGTCCTATACTTTGTCGTCGCATAGAATTACTTAACTTAGTCGATCCACTAGCTTAACTTATGTGATCATCTAAAAGGTATGACTCATTAATACCCATGATGGCTACATGGTTTATGGAGACTTGAATTATTATGAACTCGCATCCTCATATCGGTGCTCAATACTATTCCCAAAAATATATTTAACTTATGTGTTTTTAAAACAACTTCTTTCTTTGGATTGAGATAGTTGCTCAACACATAGCTTTAAAAGCTCTCTTGGAATCGATGTTCTCTTTTCTTGCTCAAAACTCTTTCGGAAATCTTAGTTTCTTCTTATCTTAAATGTGAAAACATTTATAAACTCTTTGTGAAATACTTAGTTCCCTTATAACTTTGAGATATGAACTCAACTCTTTACTCTTTACTTAGCTTGAAACTTGAGTCTTAAAACAAAGTTAAACATTTCTAAAGACTCTCGAAAACTTTTAAGAACTTTGCTTTGACTTGCTTCTTAACTTTTTAACTTGACTCTTAACTTCTTTGACTTTGATCTTAACATTCCTTGAATTGAATTATGTATTCAAGGTTCATAATCTAATATTTATGGATAATTTCATGTTTTTTAGTTGTACCTTAGAGTGTTGGAATCAATTAAGAAACATAGGTACATCACTTAGGAAGTAGTACGAAAAGATGGGGGGGAAATGGGGAGAACTGGCGTCCTGGCACTCTGAGAGGCATGGGATGCCACCCCTCATCTTATAGAGAGAGGTTTGGGGCACCGCGCCCTACGGATAGAGACTATCTTTTGGGGCTATGGGAGGCGCGGCGCCCCAACCTCTATCCCCAAGTGTTCTCGACTTTTCTCCTCCGTTTTTAATCTCTAAATCCTCTCAACTTCCATGGTTCTTTCCCGAAACACGTGGGATCATTAGTACTATCAATACCCAATGGATTTAACTCGAAAATTCACCCGAAAATACGAATCAAAACTTCAACAACACAACTATCAAGAATTCAACGAAAACTTCAAAATGTTTTTCAAGAACTCAATTTCTTAACATTCAAATATCTTAGATTCACTTAATCAAACAAGATTGTCATGTGGGTGAACTAATCCAACACTATCTACCTTTTTAGGGATTACCCCCGACGAATTCCACATGCAAAGCTTGAATGTTCTTGATAAATTCTTCGTTTTCTCCTCTTTTCTCCTTTCTCCAAGCCCTAGCGTGAATTCTAAATCTTTCTAAACTGAATGGAGTCTTATTTTACCCCAATTAATATCTAAAAATGAATTAATATAATTAGGTAAGGAAAAGACAACTTTGCCCTTTCCAAATTCGGATTGGACTTTTCTTAATCCAACAGTCCAACTTTCAAAAGGCATAACTCACTCATCAATATCGAAATCACGCAAACTCGGCGGCGTTGGAAAGATTATTCTAAGGGCTTTCCAACCATATCTGGAACTACTCCTACTCATCCTGAGCTAGGAGTTATGGTCGTTTGAAGTTGACCAAAACCTCACTTTTTAACTTACTTAAAATTTCCAGATTTTCTTATTCTTTCCAAATATAAGTATGTTCAGACTTTAAACCCTTTTCTGTTTCTTTCTAGTTGCGAGATATTACTTTTTTTTGTAGTTAATATAAGACTTTCAGTGACGACACACTAAATTGTCTTTATATACTATTAGAGACCAACGTTTAGAGACGAAAGATTGACGAAATATTTTTTATCGTAGAATTTTTTTTGTGACGAAATATGATTTTTAAGTGATAAAATGATTTGTCCTTAATAATCAAATTTCTTGTAGTGAATTGAAATTTGAATTATAATTTATATATTGAGGAGTAAATTTATTGATGTGTTTAAATTTTGACTCAATATTTTTTTAAAAAAAAATTATTATGGAATTTAAGCAATTAATTAGGAATTTAGATAATGTACACGTGGACGAATGAAAACGTGTGTGACTCAAAAACGCACAGCCTTCAACTGGGCTTGTGATGGGAGGGTTGAATAAAATTACTTAAAAGATGTTAAGGAGGGTATTTAAATACCCGTGTTGTTAAAGTACTAAAGTAAGTTGTGCGAACAAGTTCAAGAGGATTTTATGTCTTTTCTCAAAATGAAATAAAACTCGTTAAAAAGACTTGTAGCAGTATACTAATTAAATTGAGTTTTGTTACTAACATAGTATAGATTGTATCTTTTCAATCGAAATCATTTGAAAGAATGTTCATGTATTCCCTTCTTTAAATATATTGAACGCATCGTTTATTAATTACTGTTTTTATTATTGATAGAAACTATTCGATATGTGTTAGTAAGAGGTAATAGATATACTTGACACAATAATTAAAATACTTGTAAGCTGACTAGAACAGCATCGTGTTATAAAAAGTACGTAGTAATAAGCTATTGTACATATTTTTTTCTATAACCTCTAGGACTATCGGTCCCCTTTACTACAATGTGTAACTCATCAATGTGACAATAAATTGTTTCTTTAGTGAGTAGTAGGGTGTGCAGATTTCGGTTTAACCAATAAATTGAACCCAAAAGAATGTTATTGCTATTAGTTATTGGGGTTAATAGTTTTGTGATTACTCTTATTGGACTATGGGTTCAATTTTTGTTAAGGACCGCCAATTGATTAATCAAAAATCAATAACGAATTAATATTTTATTGATTTGATTATCGATTTAATATATTTACAAATCAAATTGAAAAACGTTTTTATTAAATGTTTCACTACTAAAGATTGATAATAACATAAGTGTTGGTTGGAGTAAGGAATATGAAGTTAAATGTTAAAATGTAGCTTTCGTCCACAATAACAAAAAATATATTTCTTACTTTCAAGAAAATTATTTTTCTATCTCTAAAAGTCAAACATCAGAAAATGACTTTCTAATGAAAAATATTTTCAGGATAGTTTCAAATAAGGCAAACTATATAAATTCTACTAGTTTAGATCCTAATTATTAAGAATCTCGATATTTTTTTATCTGACTTTCTATACCATTTTCGGCTGTAGGATACATGTATACCAACCTGTCAGATGCAAGTATCCACCAGATTTAAAACTACATAATATTCCCTAAATAAAGCAAAGGGCCGAGTGACCCCTTTTGCATAATTTTCTCAATTTTCTTCGTATTCAATATAATGGGCCGGCCCAAACAAACAAGAATACCTTGTGGATCGCTCATGGGCCTAAGCCTGTGGTTGGAGTTGGTGGGCTTAAGAGGGCCTATCCAACGAAAAATTGGCACAACATGTACTCTCCTTTAAAATTAAGGATAAATTACCTATATACACATCTTTATTTTTCATATTTTCCTTTATTCCCTACTATTTTAAAATTTTTCTAAAATCTCTTATTTTTTCCAAAATTTGAAGTGAGCCAGATACATAAGTATCCCAACCTTAATGCACGATTCCCCTTCCTTTTTTTGCTCCTTTAATCTCTCCCTGATTTCACTCCACAATTTTATCAGTTACAATTTTAATAGAAATTTGATTTTCAAAAGGATTCTCTCTCTGATAAATTCAATTCAACCAACTCTGAAAATTCTCTCTCCGGTAAATTCAATTCAAACAACTCAATAGTTCCTCCATGGTCGTCTTCTTAAGAAAAATTTTTCCCTTGATGCATATGGATATGGATAGTTCTTTCAACTAAACTTCTTTAATACAGATGAGTATATGATTATGATGATGATAAACTAAAAACAAAATTATGTATAATTCACAGCCAAATATATGATTATAGTCGTCTTCTATTGAAAAATTGCTCTTGTAATTTTCAGATTTACATTATCCAGGTATGTCTTTTATTATCTATTCTTTTTTTTTTTAATTTCATGTAATTCCTGCTGAATTATTTTTAAAAAATTGGATACGTTGACAATAATGATACATTATCATATTATTTTGTACCGTACTTTAAATCTTACGAAATTATATATAAAATTCTAATTTTTATTCTTTTTGTTTTTCAAATTATTGTCATTAATCTATCAAACCATATAGTAGAAATTATTTTGATGAGATGTAATTTGCAGAATAGTGTATCATATTATAAAATAGTTTAACCATGATATTTAAATAACATATAATGAATATATGATGTTTCATATAGTATCAGATACAAATATTATCAAGTGGTATTGAGTATCAGGTACTATTTTTTAATCATTATATATTAGCTAAACAATAAGATTTTTTGTAGTTACTTTAATGTATCATGTAATTAACTTTTTTGTTCAAATTTAATTCATTTTTATAATGTACCAGCAGGATGTTTATAGTGAATGCTGAATATTTGTAGTTGCCTTTGCTGAATTCTTTAGCGATGAAGTCAACATCCATGAGCTGAACAAGATTTGCAACACTATTATGGAAGTACGGTCTCGACAAGGTCAAAGTGGGATATATTAGCGATAACGACGATCTACTAAAACTGAAGAGTTGTTTCACTCCACAACAACAAGATGACTTGGTTCATATAGATTAATGATTATGTACTGATTCACATACACCTTTTGACGTTTATGTTTTTAAGATACATTAACTAATATTTTGAAGGATTTGTTATTTTTCAAGATATATTTTCTCAAGTTTTACAGTTTTTTGTAACAAAATTATTTATTTTGAATATAATTTTTTATATTGTTAGTAACTTATTTCGTTTTATCTATTATATGTCTTTCATACATCAAAAACATTTGATACTATATTATTATCTGATACAAAAATATCAAAAAGAAAATAAGTATATGATTCATATATCATGATCTGATACAAAAATATCAATGAAATAAATATTTGATTCGTAATATTTAACAAATAATTGCACAATCATATTATTTATGTAGTTATAAGCAGCTACAAATACATTTAATATTTAACCACTGCAATGCATATTTTAAGCACGTATCAACTTAATTCTTTTTTATTGTTATACATTCATATTTCCACTTCATTATACGCTACATGCAACATATTTCGATTACTTTTGTATCAAACACAAAACAATACATAATAGAAATAGTATATTTGAAAATAGTTCCTTGTACCAGATTCACTTTATTATATTAGAAATTACCAATCTAAATTATAGCCAGAATTAAAAACTGTTTGATACAAATCAATTTATTGTATCAGAAATTAATAATTTAAAAGTACTTTGTAATGTATATATCTATAACAGTGAAAAAACGTTACAAATTAAAAATTATTAATTTGATACATCACAGTACTCCAAAAAACGTATTCATTAAGAATCTTTCAGAAAGAAAGTATAAGCTCTTTGATTGTGACCTTCTTGTCCAGAACGTCCATAACTGTTCGTGCTTGCGGTTAGTTTTTCATCTGAATTTTTCTTCCTTCCTTTCCTTCGTCGTCCTGACATTCTTTTATACATTTAGACGTGTCTACAATCAAAATCTCTTCAAATATCCTCCCAAATGTATAAAAAGTTATTTCTTAATTTTTGCAATTTCAAAAACTAAATATAATTCTAATTTCTTCCAAAAAGCATAATGTAGGTAGTTCTCTTGCCTCAACAAGGCAACCATTGATACATTCTACGATGTAAGAAGTCATCATTCTCTCCTTGTTCACTGTTGCAATTATAGAACATACATTAAAAATTTGTTACTATTCAATGAATCATTCCAAAAAAAGAAGAAATTGAAGATACATTCTTATAATTAATCAAAACAGATCATATTGTTCTCAACATTTTTTCATGTTTTAGATACAAATCAACTACATGATATATTTCATACCTCCGTACCATAATTACTCGCATCGTCAATGATACATTAAAACAACGAAGAAGAATTTTACATGTCTTTGATACTTTAAATTATCAAACAATGATACACAAATCTAATAATCTAACACATCTGATGCAATTGTTTTATTTATAAAGTAGTAACTAACAATGAATCATGAACAATAACATGACTTATGTATCGAAAAATTAAAAATACTAATTCACAATATAAAACAACTACCTTTCTTATCAGATTTTTGTATCTTGAAATCGATTCACTTACTTCTCTGTATTATTCTCCCTCACAACTATCTTATCATTCCGGTATCATTCATATCTAAATTCTAGTAAAAATTTCGATGAAACAATGAGAACGAGGAACAACGAAAAAGACGAAGCTTGGAGAATTTTTAAAACAACTAATCACATACCTATTTTAGCAGATCTTTATATCTTAAAGTTAATTCACTTACTCCTCCATATTGTTCTTCCCGACCACAATCATATGATGCCGGTATCATTCATATCTAAGCTTCGACGAAATAGGGAGAACGATAAACAACAAAAACACGAAACAAGGAGAACGATGAAACCTGGAGAACGACGAATCAGGAAGAACTATGACGTATATGGAGTTTTGATTTTTGAATTGAATTGTTATGGTAGGATCTAGGTTTCAGTGATTGACACTAAGAGGGGAACTGAATAGCATAAATTATGGGATTGTAATTAGATTTTTCCTGTTCTTTTTTTCCTTTTTAAGCGCTACAATTGTAAATAATGTATCATAATTAATGTATCCGGACAATCAATTATGTATCCGAATGACTCCTTTTTAAGGGATTTTTGTAAAATAGAAAAAGAAGGGATATGATATAATTTAGATTTTACACTATGGGATTTATCTAAGTTATACTTTAATTAATTGACAACATATAGCCTCTTTTTATTTTTAAGAAAAATTACCTATATACACGTCTTTTTTGTCCATAATTTCCATTATTCCCTACCATTTTTAAAATTTTCCAAATCCCTTATTTTGATCCCAACACAAAATTTCTGGATACATAATTCTCACTCCCCATACCCATGTTTATCACTTCCTAATTTCACTTCACAAATCTCTCTCATTTTTTATTCTCGTGATCTTTTCAATTAATTTCTCCATTATGTTTATCATTTCATCCTAATTTGAATTTCATAATGTTTATCGCTTCAGAAAATTAATTTTAAATTGTTTTATCTTCTTAACTTTGTTGTTTTTTGTTTTTTTTCATCATTTTTTTCTTTCATTTCCTTCTGCATTCGATTTTTTTTTTATTTGTCAATGGTACTTATTTTCATCTATAAATTTCCGATATATGATTCTTTTAGCATTAAGATTGCTCAATATATTGAAAATTATATTTAATATTTAATCACTACAATGTTTATCTTAAACATGTATCATCTCTATAAATTTAATTTTTTTTTGTTGTTATACATTAATAACTACACTTTATTATAGTTTACACATAGCATTTTGCAATCACTCTATATCAGATACATTATTATCAAACATAAAATCATACATTATATAAATAAAGTATTTGAAACATAATAGCTTATACCAAATTCTTAAAAATTTATATAATTTTATCATGTGAACAAATTATTACCAATTAGAAATATAGACGAAATTGAAAATTGTGACATTTCAATTTATTGTATCAAAAATTAATAAGTTAACAATACTTTGTAATGTATATATTTGTAACGATGAAAAATTTATAAATTGAACTATTACAATTTGAAAATTATTAATCTGAAACATCACAATATTCTAAATAAAAACTTCATCAACAATTTTTTTGAAAAAGAAAGTACAAGTTCTTCGATTGTGACCTTCTTATCTACAACGCCCACAATACTTTGTGTTTGTGGTTAGATTTTCATTTGAATTTTCCTTCCTTCTTTTTGTTGGTCGTCCAGGCATCCTTTTATATCTTTGTAGCGAGACAATTTCTTCAAAAATGCATTCTGAAACTGACAAATTGTTCTTATTCGGCATTGATTCTTTTATGTTCATGAATGAAGTACCTCAATTTGAATATATCCAATTTTTTCTAACAGATGTGTTCAATCTCCAACAACAGTCTTCCAAAAAACAAACTAATACATAACTTTAATTGTACCATATACATTAAAAGAAGCATTGTTTCATGTATCATTCCCAAAAAAGAAAAAGAAAAAGTTTGAGATACATTATTAACAGTATTCATAATATACCATAAATACACTTAGAGGCTAATACATATTATTGTTCACAACAAATCTTATGTGCCAGATACACATCAACTAATTTATACATTTCATATCTTTGTGACTTAATTAACCATGCATCTATAATGATACATTACAAAAAATAAAAAATAAGAAGAACCAATTAATATGTACTTGATACTTTATAATAATCACACATTGATCTATTGATCTAAAAATCGAACACATATGCGACAAACTAGAAATATATCAAGTTGTAACTAACAATGTATCATGACTAATATATTAACAAACACATTCAAAAAAAAAAAAAAAATATGTGACTTAATTACACATGCCTATATAATAATACATTACAAAAATATAAGGAGAATGAATTAGCATATATACGTGATACTTATAATAACCAAACATTGATACATAAATCTAAAATTCAACACATATGCAACAAACTAGTAATGTATAAAGTTGTAACTAGCAATGTATCATGATTAATATATTTAAAAAACAAAAAAAAGTGTGCGCCTTAATTACCCATGCCTCTATAATGATACATTACAGAAAATAAAAAGAACAAATTAAATGTACCTGTTACTTTATAATAACCACACATGATACAAAAATCTAAAAGCCAACATAGTTGCGATGAATTCGTAATATTCAAGTTCCAACTAGCAATGTATCATAATTAATATACTAACAAATACATTAAAAAAACATTAAAAAAAAGTATGTCTTAATTATTCATGTATCTATAATGATAGATTCCAAAAAATAAGAAGAACAAATAAACATATACATGACATTTTATAATAACCACAAATTGATACACAAATCTAAGAAGCCAACACATATGCGACAATCTAGTATTGTAACAACTTGTAAATAATAATGTTCAACACTCACACATTCAAAAGTAAAAAAGAGTGTATTACAATACTAATTTTGGTCACATACTGTAACAACCCTAACCTAAAAAAAATGAATAAGATAAGAAAGGCCTAAGGTGTCAAGAATGCTTGCGATTAGACCAAGGTTCACACGGATTGATGAGCGTAGAACCAGACCTCAGAACCCTTACTATGGTCAATCCAACTAACTTGGGGAGTTATTTGAGCTTGCAACCATGTAGGGCTCTCGAAAACGAAGATTTAATCGAAGGAGTCTTTACCGGACTTAAAAAGAAGAAATCTTAAGTTTTGAGGGTCCAGGGGTAAAATGGTCTTTTCCAGGCCAAGGGTAATATCGTAATTACCCTAAGGAATTAATTAATTAATTAATTATTTAAATTAAAGAACCGGTTAGGGTTGGGTTGACCCGAAACAGCCCATTTCGTGGTGGTCACTCCACCCGAGTTCGAGCCCCAATGGAAGCAACAAATTGGTGATTTAATTAGTGTTTAAAATCTGATTTTTTGTAAGGGAATTATGGTCAGTTCACTAAGCTAATTAAATCAGATTTTTAAAGGTTTAAAAGAGTCCTAGTTGACTAAGTCTTTACCTAAGTCTAAACTATCTTTCACGCTTAACACTCTCTCACGTTCATCTTTCACGTTTCTCCATTCTCTTTCACGTTCTCTCTGCCTAACAAACGTACAAGAACAGAAATATATCAAAAGCTCTTAACACTTGAAGAACTCACACAATTTTCTAAGAAAACAAGCTAATCAAAAACGCTAAGGCAAAGAGAAGATTTCCGTCGAGTTGGTGGTGAAAGTTTCGGTATTGAGCGTGATTTTGGAGAGGGTTTTGGGCAGCAAGTTCAACGTTTGAACATCAATTAAGGTATGGGTTTCTTCTCTCTTGGTCCCTTTCCTAAGAGACCCCTTAAGGTTCAAGATATTCATTCCGAAAACTAGGGTTGTTCCCCGTTGCATATCCCTATCACTAGCTCCCATTGAATCATAGGTTGGGTATGTTTGCTGGTACAAAGTAGGGATGAAATGTGTTTTCGTGATGTTTATGTTTAAGTATGCATGTTTGGAATTATGTGAATATTGGATATGTTGTCCGAAATTATGTGGAAAAAATGACGTGTGTGTGCAACGTGTGGCAGTGAATGCACTCACTGTTGGAGGTGTGAAATAGCATGTTTAATCCTTGTATTTTATGTGCAAAAGTTGTACACAACGTGATGTTCATATGGGTTGTGAAGTTACTGATTTTGAGTGAAAAACGCTTGGCTAATGTAACTACTAAACTACACCTAACAATACACTAAATGTTTTGTGAAATTCCCTAAGGACTAACGTGAAAAGGTTGATGAAAGGAAGCTAAAATTATGATCAAATTTCCAGCTTGGTGTACTCTAGTTTCGGTCAAAAATAAGGTTAAGAATCTGGGTTTTCAAATGAAAATAAAATAGGTGAGGTCACTGGGGATTGAACCCAAGAGCTCACATGTGAAGGATGCTAAAAACGTAAAGGGGGAAATGGGGTTAAGGGGAATCGAACCCGTGTGGCTATTGTAATTCGTGAAAAAAGAAATAAAAAAGGGGGCTGGGGGAATCGAAATCGGGCTACTGGTTGGGAAAGGAGAGGGAATTAATTTAAGTAAATAAATGGGAGGCGTGGGAATCGAACCCACGACCTCCAGGCTGCGAATGAGAGAAGAGGAATTAAAGAAAAGAAAATGTGAGGCGTGGGAATCGAACCCACGACCTCAGGGATAGAAGGGAGAAAGGCGAAATTAATTAAGAAAATAAAGTGAGGTTGTGGGGGCTCGATCCCACAACCTCACTGCCAAACGCCTAGCTTAGGGAGTTTTAATTAAAAATAAAAATAGGAGGTTGTGGGGGTTCGAACCCATAACCTCACAGCCTTAGCGAATTTAAAAATTTAAATAAGGAGGTTGTGGGGGTTCGAACCCACAACCTCCCAATTCCCAGCGAATGTAAAGAATAAAAATAAAAGAGGCTGTGGGGGTTTGATCCCACAACCTCTTGGCCTAGGAGAAATGGGACAATAAGATGTTAATGAAAAATAAAAGGGGTTGTGGGGGTTCGAACCCACAACCCTTTGGCCAAATTAAGAGGAAAACCAAGGAGAAAACTAAAGATAGAATGTTGATGTTGGGATTCGATCTAGAGTTCCAACGTCATGAAGATTAAAGATAAAATCAATGAAAAATGTAAATGTTGTCCAAGTGATTTGAACTTGGGTTCCCTTGCCCAAATTTTCGTATTGATACATAAGTCATACGTGAATTAAATGTTCAAGAATAATGCCACCTACTTAGATCGAAATCAAGATCTTGGCATATATACAAGATACATAAGTCTTGTACTACATAATCTTAGGAATGTGTGAGTCACTTAACGAACTATGAATGAAGCCTCATGGCTTGTATGTATAGACCCATAAGTCTAGCATACGTTTAAAAATAAGTGAACCTAAGATGTATGTAATTAAATGACGAAACCCTAGAAGGGTTAAGTAAGAGTGTGAAACACACAAATGGCCAAGTATATTGGCATATGATAAATGAACATTCACGTAAAATGAGGTGAGTAATTATGAAGAGCAATTGTGCTAATGTTAATGAATGTGGTGACAACATGATATGAGGCTAATGTAAAAGATGAGGATAATCTCAAATGAGCCTAAGTAATTATTACCAAAACGTACTCACCTATGAGAGTGTAAAGTTAATGAAGAGACCAGTCTCTATGAACACTCTAATGAAAGTATTGAGATTAACACACTTAATACTAATGAAGAGATGAGAAATCATCTATTGATCTATGATGTCCTCATACTAGAAGCCAGCTTCCATGACGTATGAGTTGAATGTAATGGAACTTTATACTGAGCACCGATAGACTAGCTATGAGCGGTGATGCCTTCTTTCGGGAAGAGCGGAGGTTCACGTAACTCTCATGAGATGAGACTGTCCGGCTTGCCGGGTATGGGTCTCCTTATATCTCCTGGTCTTCGAACCTATACTGCCAATATAGGGATCTGGTGGGGTTAAAATCCCATGTACGCTAGCATATTTTTGGGTCACCTTGGCCGGTGATTCCACCTTTTTTCGGTGTGGGGGAGACACTGGATTTCATGATGCTCACATGATCTATGTCGGTTAAAGTTAAAGTTCCCAATGAATGAATGAGGTCAGCCTCAAATGAAGCACATAATGGAATGAATGATACCAAAAGTGTTAGGATAGGATAATTAATAGGTGAGCTAGACTCAAGTAATGACACTAGGTTATTCTTGATCATTGCACAGCAAACCCGATGAAAGTCTTAAACTGCATCCTAGGTATAGCTGGTGTTCACACTAGACTATGAACGAAATGAAATGAAGTATGTATGAACGAATGAAGCAGACTCTGTGTTTGCTAATGAAGACTCCCTAGTTGAGGTCCCATATGTTGAGCCATCATTTTGGAAAGTCTTAATGTCAAGTCCATGATTCCAAGGTCTCATGGCATATGAATGAATGTTATAAAAGATGTTATGTGATATATGTTATATGATATGTGCTTTGTGGATGATGTTATATGCTCTGTGCAATATGATAATTATGATGATGCATGTTACTCTCATGGCATGACTTTCCTAATCCAAATTTGGAAGGTTCACTAACTTTTCTAATCTAAATTTGGCAAGTCCACTGACTTGACATTCCATAATCATGTTGTTAGGAAAGAGCTATCTTTTCTCATGCATGTCCTTAGTGTGTGCTTGCATATACTGATACGCTCAAATTTACTTCTCAAATAAGAAGTAAAGCGGTCGTATCAAGTAAAGAACCCAACTAATGAGGTTGAGATCGATCCCACAAGGAAAATAGTTCAGACTTAACTTTATTCTATTATTACTATTATTTAGCCAACTATTTTCCGAGAAATCAAGAGACAAAAAGGGGGGGTTTATTTCTAAATTAATGAAAATGTTAACTAAATAAAAATGAACAACTAACAGATTCAGCTTTCGAAGTTTAATCAAATTATAAAAGTAACTGGGCTTTAGTGTTCCCCACAGGTTCCTAACTTGGTAAATCTAACTATAACAATTCTATCCTGATATCTTGCATGTAAAGTGATAAGTTATATATCTCTAAATCCTTTGTCCGGCATCTAGAGAATTTCACTCCGCACCTTGGTCCGGCTACGTGTGTTGCTATACTAACCCTTATCTTTATCTCATATTAAACATCGTATTCGGTATTTGACTAAGTTATTAACTCGTACCAACCAATACTAGCCTATTAGATAGTCTACACTAAATCTATGTTGATAATTCTTTTCCTATTATCTACCTCCTTGGTCCGGCAAGTAGCATTAAGGCGAGTTCTAACGTTGGCCATCCGTTAAAAAGACTTTTACACGAAAGAATTATCAATACATGCAAGACACCACTCTAGAATTGTTATTTAAGTTAGATTTTTACCTTGTTATTCACCCATGGTTCCCACAACCCTAGCTATGAGGTTTAGTTACCCATGTTTATAATTACACAATTCATATTGTTAATGGAAGAATTCATGCACTTACTTTTATGAGAACAAATAAATTCCAGAATTTAACTTGATCAATCAACAAAATCACCAACAATCAATTCCGAAAGTAAAAAATATCTTAATTCCCAAAATCGAGAGTTCAATACTATAACAAGAGAACTATAAATTATTCAAAAGTCTAACCCCAAAAATTAGGTTTTTCATACTATTTATAATAAAAACAAAATCTAATGAAAGAAGGATTCTATTTACTAAAAATCTGTCCAAACGCGTCTGGGTCGACGGGCCACGTGACGGACCGTCACGGACACGACGGACCGTCATGGCCTCCGTCGTCCCATACTTCACACATTCTTCTGCTACTTTCTTCATTTCCCTCGACGGACGGGTATGACGGACCGTTTCAAGCACGACGGTCCGTCGAGGGTCTTCATTCCAAAATACTTGAACTTCTTGGAATTTGGGTACTGGGACTACTTCTCTGATCATCACGACGAACAAGCAGGACGGACCGTCGTGGCTATGACGGTCCGTCATGGACTTCCGTAATCCCACACTTGGTCAGACTTCCCCATTTTCCTTCAGCAACTTCTCCCTTCACTACGATGCCACCTACGGACCGTCACAGCCTCGACGGACCGTCATAGGTTCCGTAGGTGGTCTCTTCTGCATTTCTTTCTCAAAAACTCCCGCGTTCATCCTTGGACAAATTTTCTGCAAACAAAGAGAAACTTACATAAAAATCAACACAAAAAGGCTTTCGACACACACTAAACTTAAGGAAAAAGCATTAGAAATACCGTGAAGCCACGGTACATCAACACCCTCAACTTAAATTCGTTGTTTGTCCTCAAGCGACGCACTATGACTTACTACAAAATCTTTGTACAAAAGTATCCATATTTTAACTTTCGCAATCATTTGGCTATCAATCCCGATTATTCACATTATATTCATGCATGGTTTCACTATTAAGCATTGACTTGTGTAGAATCAAACCATGACCCAGACTCACTACGCAATGATACCTATCCTCTTCAACTTCTCACCGAGATGCTAACATTTCTGGTATTGCAACTCCTGTCCTCACTTCAAATAACATCCTCATTTTTCACATAATGATTTTAGTTTGAGTATAAGGATCACTTTTCCACACTCACTCTCAGAACAAATTCACAACTCATTTAAACATATTGCCATAGGCTTGCCCTTATTTTCACTACTTCAGGTTCGCCATACAACTCTTAGGATCACAATAGGACTTTTTTTTAGATTGTAACATAGGCTCAGGGTCAGGTAGGGTGTATTTAGGTATACTTTAGTGACTTGTTGCCCTCCTTGACATATCGGCTAAGCGAACCACCTTTTTATTATTTTATTTCGCCCTATTACTCAATTTTCTTTTCACTTTGCTGTTTTCCCTTTCTTATCCTTATGTGTAAGTGACTTGTCTCTTTTCTTGTGTTTATTTTGCTTTTTATTCATATATTATTATTTTATTTTATTTTTATTTTTTTAGTCACTTCTGTTTTATTCTTTCTTTCTCTTCATTCTTTCAACCCGACTTTCCAGGGTTTTCCTTATAACAGCCACCCTCAACTCATGATTTTGCCATGAGTCAAGGTTCACAATACCCATGGTAGGGTCAGGGCCAAAACAAGGTTGCTTTATGCATTAGCCACCCTCAACTTATGCTTTTGGCATAAACTGAGGTGCACATGTCCAAAGAGGGACCAGGGCCAACACATTGTTCCCAGAGAAGATCATTTGGGGTGAAAAAGAAAGATCTATTTTAAGCTCAATTCATTTGGATCAAAAAGGGATTAACTTCATTTAGTTTTCTGTTATTTTTAGGCTCAAGATTGACTATTTCGAACAAGGGCCTATGATCCTTTCCTAATTGATTGTTTTGACTCACTTTTAGCAGGACTAACCAGGCAAGTTCTAGCTCAGTATTGATGGTGGACATTCGAATTTACCTCACACTCACTTGACATTTCTTGCATTCCCAGATTATTAGACACCTAGTTCAAATCTTAGATTCAGGATCATGCAGTAGTGTATCTGTATTTCATGTTTCAAACCACACACTTATCACTTACTATGCCTAGTTATGCAATTGATTATCGAGATATCATATTTATTTTAGCCATCATGCTTCAGATTTATACTATGTACATAAGATATGACATGCCGGTTCAACAATAAAAGTAATCAGTCTTTTGGGGGAAAAAGAACACAGGCAAGAAAACCCCAAAAGAGGATCGTGAACTTGGCCTACTCAGAATTCACCCAAGTACTCACTTTCCATTTACCCCACCCCCAACAAAAGATATGCAATTGTCCCCAATGCATAAAAGAGCTAAACAACGCAAAAGGGTAAGTGAAGCAAACCTGAGGCGCTAAGCGCCGGCGATCAGCAAGCTGGTAGGTCCGGTTCACCGGAACCCACTCCCTGCGTAGTCTGGACATCCTCAGTAATGTCCTCAGCATCAACAGCACCATCAGTAGTGCCTCCCACAGAATCTACAAATTTGGAGCTAGACGCCCCGGCAGCTACTTCTACAGCCCTCAACTTACGGGCCTCCTCATCAGCAATCGAGGCTCTCCTCGCAGCCTCCATTTCACGGCGCTCCTTCTTCCTCGCCCTAACCTCATCCTCCTCTCGACCCCTGCGTCTTTTGACATGCTCAAGTGGGGGAGGTGGTGGAACATCAGAAGTGGCGAAAAGAGCAGCCATCACTGTGTCATCAGCAGACTCTGCAGAAGGGGCCTCAGACTCAGGCACCCTCGCCTCTAAGATCGTATCAAGATCAGCCCGCAGACTCTCAACCGCAGCCTGAAGGGTCGACATGTCCACCGGAGGTGCTGGTCGAGCTAGCACTCGCAACTCAAAAGCGTCTAAGCGCTGATGTACCTCTACGATCTTCCTCTCTGTGTGCTGTACCATATTGCGCTCCATGCGCTCCTCTGCCTCAGCAATAGTCTTCTGTATCCAAGGCTGGATGTGATGCAGAAGCGTAGCCATCTGTGCCTCGAGTTTTTGGACCCTAGCAAGTGGGACCAGAGTGGCGGAAGGAGCCGAGCGAGAGGAGCTCGGGGCAGTGCTACTACCCGGGATAGACTCGACCGGAGTAGTGTCAGCGTGTGCATAAGCATCCTGGGAAGCCGCATGGGCATGCTCTATGGTGTCGGCCAGGTTCTCACCAAGTGGGACAACCTCCGGGAGGGGCCCTATGCGTGGGGCCAACTCATTGGCCTCATCCCTGATGAGGCCGATGTCAACATTTCCTTGCGGGGTCCGGAGCTGGTCAATGTGCCAAATGGGCACGCCTGCGGATCTGCATAAAGAGAAAATAATGCAAGGAAAAGGGTAAGTCGTGGTGACCTTGAAGACCCTCTCATGCATGACCGCTTGGAGAAGCCAAGCGAAATCGACCTCGAACCCTGCCATCATTGCGGCCATCAGAACTGCACGATCCCAGGTGACTATATTATCAGCAGCAGTGGGGGAGAGACAATGGCGGACTATCAACCAAAGAAACTTGGCCGTAAAGGTCAAGTTAGCCTTCCTGATGGCTCCCTTCGGCTCCATCACCCAATCCGCAGCCTCTCCATCAATAGATAAGTGCTGGGCCATACACCTCTTGGTGGTCTCTCTCAGTGAAGGTTCGCGTAAGAACCGGCCCTCTTTGACAATTTGCCACCGGTAATCGAACTCGTCGGTGAGAGGTGTGCTGGTGGTGTCACTATCCGTGCCGTACAGATATCGGCGGATGGCTGGTAGGGAGATGTCGACCTGTATGCCGCGTACTCGGACGTGCTCAAGTGGGGCCTGTTTGGCGGGGGCAGACCGCCTATCTATCTGTGAGCGGAGAGTGGCCACATAAGAGGCATAGAACTCGCGGACTAACTCCTCACTGTAGCGGCCCAAAGAACGAGCTGTCCACTCCAGCCGGTGTCTGGTGAAAAGAGTGTGAATATCTGGCATGGTGGGGAGACTTCCCGTAGGACCCGCCTCTCCAGTGTAAGGGTCCGTGTCATGACGCCTTTGTCATTGAGAACCTTGGCGTCTAAGTATACTTTGTATTGCCCGTCGACACACCACCGGTTGGGCTGATCGGCAACCGGGGCAGGGACTCCAGTTGGTGAGCCAGGGGTGGAGTCAGTGCTGTCAGCCTCATCATCCGAGGCAGACTGTGTAGCTGTGGCGGGGGCAGAGGCTTCTGCGGACCCGGAGGCTTCCTCTGACCACGAAACTCCTAAGGAGCCAGATGCTCCTTCGTCTTGGGCAGCTGACCCAGAAGGTGTGCCGGTCAGTGTGCGCTCCTCATCAGACTGGGAGGCAGTGACTACGCCGGGCGCCACCTTCTTGGGCGTGACTCTCGGTACACGTGGAGCTCGTGCTGTAGTAGCAGTGCCTGGGGGCACGTACTCTGGATCATGCTCATCATCAGAGCCTATCACCAATCGGGCAGACGGGGCGACAGATTTAGAACGCCCACGTGCATAAACGCGATCTTGTTTAGGTGCCATGAGAGGTAGTACCTGTAACGAATCATCATTAGTACTTGAAAGATAAAACATGACAAAAAAAAATGAGACAATAATACACAGAAACTCAAACCAGTGATAACAGCTCTGAAGTAGCAGTAAGGCACGACGGACCTGATGACGGCCCGTCGTGCGTATGACGGACCGTCCTGCGGTCCGTCATGTAATACTCAGCAGTATAGAGTATCAGAAGGATGGTCTCAGACTGATACGACGATTGTTCAGGACGGGCCGTCGTGGGTATGACGGTCCGTCACATGTGTCCGTCAGTGGACACTTAGAAAAAGTGTGGAGACCCTTATGACAGGGGTCTCTGACCGATACGACGGTTATGCAGGACGGACCGTCGTGGGTATGACGGTCCGTCACATGTGTCCGTCAGTGGACACTTAGAAAAAGTGTGGAGACCCTTAGGACAGGGGTCTCTGACCGTCACGACGGTTGTGCAGGACGGACCGTCGTGGGTATGACGGTCCGTCACATGTGTCCGTCAGTGGACACTTAGAAAAAGTGTGAGACCCTTAGGACAGGGGTCTCTGACCGTCACGACGGTTGTGCAGGACGGACCGTCGTGGGTATGACGGTCCGTCACATGTGTCCGTCAGTGGACACTTGAAAAAGTGTTGAGACCCTTAGGACAGGGGTCTCTGACCGTCACGACGGTTGTGCAGGACGGACCGTCGTGGGTACGACGGTCGTCATCGGGTTGTCGTGCTGTCATTCAGAGACAGAACTGGGGATGCCACATTCACCCCATGTGAGTCAAACAAAGACCCAACAATTCTCTAACACTCTTGAACCTAAATACCTATCAAATTTACAAGTTTTAAAGCCCTAATTTCTCTAGTTTTATCCAGGCATTTTGTGGAATTAATAACCTAGGTTGACAATATATTCAAAGAGCAAAAGACCCATATGCTAATAGTAAAGAAAAACAAAACAAACTAAGTAAATGGGTAGAGTTTCAGGAACACATACCTTGGAAGAGGAGAAAATAAGACGAAAGTGATGGCACCCAACAGAGAAGACTGAGAAGCACAGCAGCAGACTCCGACCAAGAAGGGAGATTTGGGAGGGAAAATGGGAGAATGTGGGGAATTTGGGAAGAGAAAGCAGTTGAAAGGCTCAAATGGGGGAAAGAGGGAAAGAAAACTGTTAATGAAGGGTGGGGGGTTTAAAACGTTTAAAAACTTTTGAAATTCATCAGCCGGGTCGGGTCGGGTAGCCGGGTAATGAAGTGACGAAACCCGATGACGGTCCGTCGCATATGTGACGGTCCGTCATAGGTTCCGTCGCATGTGCCCTAATTCTTAAAAATACTAAAGAGCGTACCTGGCACGACGGAGTCATGCGACGGTCCGTCACAGGCGTGACGGTCCGTCGATGTATCCGTCAGTGAATGTGGCAGAGTAACTTTTCTGCAGAACTTCCTGTAGATGTGCTACCTGAAAATTTACAACCCATTAATAGAAAATTGCTACCGCTACTGGAAAGAAAAACTATAAAGTGGTTAGATGATAAATATTGGGTTGCCTCCCAACCAGCGCCTGATTTAACGTCGCGGCACGACTGAGGACACTCGATTACTCAGACTTCATCAAGATGATATGCCTCAATCACCTCATTCGCCGATTCCGCATGACCTATATAGATTTTTAGACGTTGTCCGTTCACCTTAAACCGCACACCTTCCTTGTTTTCCAACTCAACCGCTCCATGAGGGAATAATTGGGTGATCGAGTAAGGGCCAGTCCATTTAGACTTGAGCTTGCCCGGAAACAAGCGCAATCTAGAGTTGAATAAAAGCACCGAATCCCCAATCATAAACTCTCGTTTCTCGATCTTTAGGTCATGGTACTTCTTCATCTTTTCTTTGTAGAGGGCTGAGCTTTCATAAGCCTTTAGGCGAAATTCATCAAGTTCATTTAACCCATTTAACCGTTGTTCTGCAGCTTCGTTCCAGTCCATTTTTAGCTTCTTCATAGCCCACATGGCTTTATGCTCTAATTCAACCGGAAGATGACATGCTTTCCCATATACTAGTTGGTATGGGACATACCTATGGGAGTCTTATACGCTGTCCGGTAAGCCCAAAGAGCATCATCAAGCCTCCTTGACCAATCTGTTCTACTAGCGTTCACTGTTTTTGACAAAATCTGTTTGATCTCCCTATTTGATACTTCAACTTGCCCACTAGTTTGAGGATGGTAAGGAGTGGCCACATTATGGCGAACCCCATATTTCTCCAATAATCCCTTGAACAATTTGTTGCAAAAGTGGGATCCCCCATCACTAATAATTGCCCGTGGGGTACCAAATCGAGAAAATATATTCTTTTTCAAGAATGCAGTGACACTCTTCCCTTCATTGTTTGCGAGGGCGATAGCTTCCACCCACTTGGATACATAATCAACTGCTACTAAAATATACTTCATTCCATGAGAACACACAAACGGACCCATAAAGTCAATACCCCAAACATCAAATAACTCAATTACAAGAATGGGGTTTAGAGGGAGCTCTTGCTTTCTTGAAATGCCGCCATCTCTTTGACATCTATCACATGCTTTGGCGAACTCATGAGCATCTTGATGAATAGTTGGCCAATAGTAACCACTTTGTAAGATCTTGTGAGCAGTCCGGACACCACTATGATGTCCACCAAAGGGTGAGGAATGGCATGCCTCTAAAATACTCAACATCTCAACTTCTGGCACACAACGCCGAATAAGCCCATCAGCACAGCTCCTGTATAAGTATGGTTCATCCCAAAAGAACTTCTTCACATCGTACATGAACTTTTTCCTTTGATGAAAAGACAGGTCCGATGGAACAATATCACTAGCTAAGTAGTTCGCAAAATCAGCGAACCACGGAATCAGGTCTTGTGAGGCAGCCAATACATGCTCATCGGGGAACGTGTCATCAATATCAGTCTTATCCCCCAAATCTCTCATAGCTTCATCTTCTAAACGGGACAAGTGATCAGCAACTTGATTTTCGGTCCCTTTTCTATCCCTTACCTCAAAGTCAAATTCTTGCAGTAGTAATACCCAACGAATTAACCTCGGTTTCGCATCCTTCTTCGCCATCAAATATCTCAGGGCTGAATGGTCAGTATGCACTATAACTCTAGTACCTAGCAAATAGGAGCGAAATTTTTCAAAAGCAAATACTACTGCAAGGAGCTCTTGTTCAGTTACTGTATAGTTCTTCTGAGCTTCATTGAGGGCTTTACTAGCATAGTAAATGGGATGAAGGATTTTGTCCCTTCTTTGTCCCAATACCACACCAAGGGCAACCCCACTCGCATCGCACATCACCTCAAATGGACTGCTCCAATCCGGAGAAATAATGATAGGTGCAGATACCAATTTTTCTTTTAGCTCGCCGAATGCTTTAAGACAGGATTCATCAAAAGAAAATTTACAATCTTTCTCCAACAGTTTGCACAATGGATGTGCAATTTTTGAGAAATCTTTGATGAATCTCCTGTAAAAACCTGCATGCCCAAGAAAGCTTCTCACACCTTTTACAGAGATAGGTGGAGGAAGTCTCTCTATCACCTCGACTTTGGCTCGATCAACTTCTATGCCTTTTCTGAAATACGATGGCCCAAAACAATACCTTCTTTGACCATAAAGTGGCATTTTTCCCAATTGAGAACTAAATTGCAGTCTTCACATCTCTTAAGAACTCAGATAAATGGCTCAAACATTGCTCGAATGATTCACCAACCACAGAAAAATCATCCATAAAAACCTCAATAGTATCTTACCATGTCGGAGAATATTGACATCATACATCTCTGAAATGTGGCGGGTGCATTGCACAACCCAAACGGCATTCTCTTGAACGCAAAGGTCCCATATGGACAAGTAAAAGTGGTCTTCTCTTGATCTTCTGGTGCAATAGAAATCTGATTATACCCTGAATAACCATCAAGAAAACAGTACCACCCTTTTCCAGCGAGTCTATCCAACATCTGATCCATGAAGGGCATGGGAAAATGGTCCTTTTCGGTCCATGCATTTAATTTCCGGTAATCCATACACACCCTCCATCCAGTCACCGGCCTCATTGGAACAAGTTCATTATTTTCATTGGGGACCACAGTCATTCCCCCTTTCTTAGGTACACACTGAACAGGGCATACCCAACTACTATCGGCGATCGAATATATTACTCCAGCATCCAACCATTTTATGATTTCCTTCTTCACGACCTCTTGCATAGGTGGATTTAAGCGTCTCTGGTGCTCAATACTTGGCTTATGATCGGGCATGAGTTGGATTTTATGAGAACAAATACCAGGAGGGATCCCAATAATGTCCGCAATGGTCCACCCAATAGCTCTTTTGAACCTTTTTAGCACTTTGACCAAACTCTCAACTTGTTGTTTATTCAGATCTGATGCAATGATTACCGGCAATGTGTCACCGTTTCCTAAGAATTCATACCTGAGATGAGGTGGGAGAGCTTTTAGTTCTAGCTTTGGAGCCTCCTCTATAGATGGTTTAGCGGGTGGAGACTCGCGATTCTTCATGTCTAGCTCATATTTCTTCGGTTTAAACCGAACATTACCACGATCAAGAGCAGCGACTAATGACCCATATTCTTCAATGCATTCATTATCAAAATTCATTATCACTGCCGCCAGTGCTTCTACACCTAGACGTTCTTCTATTTGTGTCTCGGGTGATTCACCAACTTTGTAGGATATGGCAGATACCGATTGGAGCTCACCACTCTACCGCATGGACCTACAAATGTTGAAAGTCACTTCTTCATTGTTCAATCGAAATTTCATCTGCCCCTTTTCCATATCAACTAAGGCTCTACCCGTAGCAAGGAATGGCCTCCCAAGAATAATAGGCACCTCAAAATCGACTTCACAATCAAGAATAACAAAATCTGCTGGAAATATGAACGACTCCACTTTTACTAGCACATCATGGAGTATCCCTATAGGCCTTTTTACTGTTCAATCGGCCATCAGTAGCTGCATCGCAGTGGGCTTTGGGTCACCCAAACCCAACTTCTTGTAAATCGAGAGGGGCATGAGATTTATGCTTGCCCCCAGATCACATAATGCTTTCGCAAAATGTAATAACCCGATTGTACAAGGAATAGTGAATGCACCCGGATCTTCTTTCTTTTGCACCAAAGACCTTGTAGCAATAGCACTACAATGCTGCATTCTGTCATCATCCTCAAAAGTGACCGATCTTTTCTTTGTAACCAAATCTTTCATAAACTTGGCATAACCGGGCATTTGTTCAAGAGCTTCTACCAAAGGGACATTGATAGAAAGTTGCTTCAACATTGTTATAAAACGCCGATATTTACCATCCTCGGTCTTTTTCACTAATCTTTGAGGAAAGGGGGGGGTCTAGGCATGGGAGTTACCTTTTTAGGCACTTCAGCATCTTTATCAGTGTTATCTTCTACTTCATCACTATCACTCTACTTCTACTTCATCACTAACCTCTACCACTTTATCATTATCTCTCATCACCTTTTCCACAATAGACGGCATAGGTGGGTCAATAGTTTGTTTACCCCACGAGTAGTAATTGCCATACAGTGTCCATCATTTTTCGGATTTTGGACAGTGTTGCTAGGAAGAGTGCCCGGTTGCCGTGTGTTCACAGTTGCAGATAATTGAGCCATTTGCAATTCAAGCTGCTTAATTGATATGGCATGTGTATCGACTTTCTGTCTACAATACCCGCTACATCTACTCCTTAACTCTTTGGTGTGCTCATCACTAGCATCGAACCTCCTCATCATCTTGTGCAACATATCCTCAACTCGCGCCATACTACCTCCACCATCCCTAGGAGCAACTTCACGATTTTGAGGAGGAACATAGGGCCCACTCCTATCATTTCTGTTACCATAGTTACCCCTGTTGAAGTTGTTGTCGCGGTTGTAATTTCCATCACGGACATAATTACCCTCACGGTTGTAGTTACCATAGTTCCGACCTTGATTCCCTTGACCTTGGCGCCAATTCTCCTGATTGGAGCCTTGGGCATTCGGTCGGAAACCCCCCGTCTGATCATTTACTGCATAGGAATCTTCCTCATAATAATATTCATCAGTTGGTGGTGGTGGTTTAGACAAGTAGTTCACTGCGTTTATCTTTTCTGCACCCCAGTGACATGTTTTAACACCAACCCAAGCTCAGTTCTCATCTGCGCCATCTCTTCACGAATCTCATCTGTGGCTGGGTTGTGTGTGGATTGCACTGCAAAAGTATTTCTCCCAGTATCTGACTTCCTAGTACTCCATGCTTTATTATTCCGGGAGATTTTCTCTAATTTTCGGCAATTTCAGCATAAGGACACTCCCCATAAGAACCACCTGCTATAGTATCCAATACCGCTTTATTATTATCATCCTGTCCCCGGTAGAAGTATTCTTTCAGTGACTCATCATCTATGCGGTGATTGGGGACACTTCTCAAAAATGAAGTGAACCTATCCCAAGAACTGCTAACTGACTCTCCTGGTAGTGCCACAAAGTTGTTCACTCTGTCTTTGTGATTTAGTTTCTTGGAGACCGGGTAGTAACGTGCTAAGAAAACGTCCCTTAGTTGGTTCCAAGTGAAAATTGAGTTATAAGGGAGCTCAGTGAACCAAATAGCAGCCTCTCCCGTCAGTGAGAGAGGAAATACTCTTAGCCCTATTACATCCAAATTCAAATCAGGCCTCCCTACACAGCTTTTACACACTGCCCTCACCTTAGCTATATGGGCATGTGGGTCCTCAGACGGTAGTCCTGAAAACAAACCTCTAGCCGTGAGCATTTGCATTAGACTACTAGTGACTACAAAGGTGTGACCTTCTGGTAGAGGGGGCAAGACAAGTGGCCCATCAGAATCTGCAATATTATCATAACCTCTGTAGTATTCTTGAGGACGTGGAGCAGGATTTTGTCCCCTTTGTGCACCTTGATCAGGATTATCAGGTAATAATCGACCATGAGCATCAACCGGAGCTGGGATGTTCTGGTTTGGATCATCATCATTTATACGCAAGTTTCGATTCATTTTGCGTAGTGTACGTTCTAACTCGTGATCGTAGGGAAACAAAGGTTCTCTTCCTCTCCGTGTATTTGGCATACAAGGACGTCAGTTCTAAAAAAAAAATCAAAAACAACAGAAAAAGTAAAATCAGGAAAATATTGACTAAACTTTAGTAATAAATTTAAGTTAATCTAAAAGCTACTTTCCCCGGCAGCGGCGCCAAAATTTGATACGCTCAAATTTACTTCTCAAATAAGAAGTAAAGCGGTCGTATCAAGTAAAGAACCCAACTAATGAGGTTGAGATCGATCCCACAAGGAAAATAGTTCAGACTTAACTTTATTCTATTATTACTATTATTTAGCCAACTATTTTCCGAGAAACAAAGAGGGGTTTTATTTCTAAATTAATGAAAATGATTAACTAAATAAAAATGAACAACTAACAGATTCAGCTTTCGAAGTTTAATCAAATTATAAAAGTAACTAGGGCTTAGTGTTCCCCACAGGTTCCTAACTTGGTAAATCTAACTATAACAATTCTATCCTGATATCTTGCATGTAAAGTGATAAGTTATGTATCTCTAAATCCTTGGTCCGGCATCTAGAGAATTTCACTCCGCACCTTGGTCCGGCTACGTGTGTTGCTATACTAACCCTTATCTTTACCTCACATTAAACATCGTATTCGGTATTTGACTAAGCTATTAACTCGTACCAACCAATACTAGTCTATTAGATAGTATACACTAAATCTATGTTGATAATTCTTTTCCTATTATCTACCTCCTTGGTCCGGCAAGTAGCATTAAGGCGAGTTCTAACGTTGGCCATCCGTTAAAAAGACTTCTACACGAAAGAATTATCAATACATGCAAGACACCACTCTAGAATTGTTATTTAAGTTAGATTTTTACCTTGTTATTCACCCATGGTTCCCACAACCCTAGCTATGAGGTTTAGTTACCCATGTTCATAATTACACAATTCATATTGTTAATGGAAGAATTCATGCACTTACTTTTATGAAAACGAATAATTTCCCAGAATTTAACTTGATTAATCAACAAAATCACCAACAATCAATTCCCGAAAAATATCTTAATTCCCAAAATCGAGAATTCAATATATAATAGAAGAACTAAAACTAAAAATTATCCAGAAAGTCTAACCCCAAAAACGAGGTTTTTCCAACTATTTATAATAAAAAAAAGTCTAATCAAATAAGGATTCTATTTACTAAAAATCTGTCCAAACGCGTCTGGGTCGACGGACCACGTGACGGACCGTCATGGACACGACGGACCGTCATAGACTCCGTCGTCCCATACTTCACCATTCTTCTGTTGCTTTCTTCATTCCCCTCGACGGACAGGTATGACGGACCGTTTCAAGCACGACGGTCCGTCGAGGGTCTTCGTTCCAAAATACTTGAACTTCTTGGAATTTGGGTACTGGGACTACTTCTCTGATCATCACGACGAACAAGCAGGATGGACCGTCGTGGCTATGACGGTCCGTCATGGACTTCCGTAATCCCACACTTGGTCAGACTTCCCCATTTCCTTCAGCAACTTCTCCCTTCACTACGATGCCACCTACGGACCGTCACAGCCTCGACGGACCGTCATAGGTTCCGTAGGTGGTCTCTTCTGCATTTCTTTCTCAAAAACTCCCGCGTTCATCCTTGGACAGATTTTCTGCAAACAAAGAGAAACTTACATAAAAATCAACACAAAAAGGCTTTCGACACACACTAAACTTAAGGAAAAAAGCATTAGAAATACCGTGAAACCACG